>JAPWTK010000979.1:0-77500 GCA_029963805.1 Aromia moschata
CCCAAATGGGAACCTACATATATCGAAACTTATATTTTAATATCGACTTGATGTACAAACACAATTTATGTATGTATGTACATTTCGCGAACAGCTTTCGCTTTGACCTTGAGATATGTATTTTAAAAAATAACCGTACGCATGACTATTATTCAAAGAAATATATAATATATCTCAAAAACTAAATTAAACTAGAGAAATGAAACTAATGCGAGGATTTAGGTTACATTACAAAGTATATCATATAATTTTTTTAAATTTTTAGAATATAAAAAAATAAATAAATAAGTAAATCATAATTTTTTTTCGTGTTCTCTGAGACTTACAAACACGAAAATAATATATGTTATGTGCACTATTACTCATAAAAATTGCGTGAGAAAAAAGTTGGTGCAACACTTCGAAAAAAAAAATATGATTCTCTTGGAGGAGACTGAAGGTTTATTATATACACCTGGAATCGCTGATTGGTAGGTAAGTCACTAAAACTAATGGTTTTAATGCATTACAACATTAAACGCGATTGTCTCGTATCTAACTGTATTTTCAAAAACTGCTCGTGCTGTAACTCAAAAAGTTATTGATCGATTTGGCTGAAATTTTGAGAGATTTGTGTCTATATTATTATCGGAAGGATGTACTTAAAGTTTTAAACATATCGCGTAATTACATTACTTTTTTGGGACAAAAATAGTCGAAATTTTGAACATTTAATTAAACAGCCTACTAATTCTCCGGTTTTATACTTTTTTTTATAATGTTGTAGGTTTATCCTTCTCCTGCACATGTCAATAACTCATATGAGTTATTGACATGTGTCGATATATTTTTTTCATAACATGAAAAAAAATTTTGGTTTTCGATCTATAAAAAAATTATGACAAATGCAGCGCTTTGCGATGTCAAGCCAAAGACGCCTGAAAGAATACCTTATAAAGTCGCCATTTTGTTAAAAAAATGTTTTTCTACTCTTCAAAGTTGTAATAAAATGATGTTAAAACTTTAAAATGGTGTGATTATTTTATCACCTTTAAAAAAAATTCATAAAAAAAAGACTCATCGACACTCGGGCGTCCAAAAGGTTTTCCCTCCTTAACGGTTTTCTCACGTATTTTATAAGTGCACATTAGGGTGGTCCTTATTTTGAAGTCCCGATTTTTTTGAGTGCTCCCACTAAATCGGAAGTAGAGGCCTAGAAAATAATTATGAAACAATAAAAAGTCGAAAAAAAAATAATAACCCGTGCCCCACGCAGGTTGAATTTTAAATGGGATTAACCATGGGTTTTCCGTTTTTTTAGGTTAAACCAAGCGTTGAACACTTGATTTCCATTGGTTCAAGGTGAAACTTGGTATCCTCAGGTTTACGATATCGCTGAATCCAAATATCATGTCAAAAACCGGTTTTGACTAATGACAGCTGTCAAAAAAGCGGTCAATAAAAATTCATTTCTTGATTATTTAAAATTTTAACGATTTTTTTATATTTTAACACAAATCAATTAAGTTTCGTCGTAAAAAAATTGGTAACGTGTTTTTCGCTAAATGACAACTGTCAATTTAGCTGTCAATGAAATTTTTATTCGGGTTTTTTACTTTTTTTTATTTTAATTTCTCAATTCGGAAAATAGTCTTAATCAAGTGTTTCAATACAGCTAAATCCGAATATGATGTCAAAAACAAGTTTGGACTCGTGATAGATGTCAAAAAAGTTTTCAATAGAAATTCATTTTTTGACAAATAAAACTTTTGGGGTTTTTTATATTTAAATACAAATATAGTATAGTTTCGTCGTAAAAAAATTATATGTCATTTTTGCTGAATAAGAACTGTCAAATTTTTTTATACTTTAATACTGCCAATTACATCCCAAGTAAATTTCAATCAAACTTTAAATGTTTTTTTTTTCTATTTCTGTAAGGAGAGATATTATTAATTTCGAAATAAGATATCGACAGGTGTCAATATTCTTGACACCTGTCGTTTATGTCAAAACACTGACATTTATTTCGAAATTAATAATATCTCTCCTTACAGAAATCGAAAAAAAACATTTTAATTGAAATTTACTTGAGATGTAATTGACAGTATTAAAGTATTAAAACAAATTGACAGTTGTCATTCAGCAAAAATGACATAATTTTTTTACGACGAAACTATACTATATTTGTATTTAAATATAAAAAACCCCAAAAGTTTTATTTGTCAAAAAATGAATTTCTATTGACAGCTTTTTTGACAGCTGTCAAGAGTCCAAACTCGTCTTTGACATCATATTCGGATTTAGCTGTATTGAAACACTTCATTAAGACTATTTTCCGAATTGAGAAATTGAAAAAAAAACTAAAAAATTCGATTCAAAATTTACAAACACGTTACCAATTTTTTTACGACAAAACTTTACTTGATTTGTGTTAAAATATAAAAAAATCCTTAAAATTTTAAATAATCAAAAAATGAATTTTTATTGACCGCTTTTTTGACAGCTGTCATTAGTCAAAACCGGTTTTTGACATGATATTTGGATTCAGTGATATCGAAAAACCTGGGGATACCAAGTTTCTCCTTGAACCGATGGAAATCAAGTGCTCAACGCTTGGTTTAACCTACAAAACCGGAAAACCCATGTTAAATCCCATTTAAAAATTCGACCTGGGTGGGGCACGGGTTATTTTTTTTCGACTTTTTATTGTTTCATAATTATTTTCTAGGCCTCTACTTCCGATTTAGTGGGAGCACTCAAAAAAATCGGGACTTTTCCAAAATAAGGACCACCCTAGTGCACATATTGTACCTTATTTCGTTCATTAATTTAATCTTTTCAAGGCATGACACCCTACATTAATCTCCATTAATAAGTGATGTTTTAGGGTAACTTTATCTGAAGTCGCGGTAAAGTTCGACTTCATTTTCACCCCCGTAAGCCGGGGGTGTACTAATACATTACAGCTAATGTTAACGTCAATAATTTGTTACAAATTTTAGTGCCGCGAACTGGGCGTAACATGTGGGATAAAAGGTCGTAGGTCATTGGGAGTTCATCAGTCGGTTGCTAGGTGAGCTATGTAGGTTAGCTCAATCGGGTAGGAGTATCCTCTTTGCTCTTATTGTTAATGTTCTTTGGGTTTTTTCTTTTCAAATATACAGTGGTTTTAGTATAGATATGTTAGTTACATTTTTTATACAAGAAATACGTTACAACTTAAAATGTTCTATGGGCTGTAGGTTACCCGAGAAAATAAGCAACATAAAGGTGCGTATACATTTGCGAGCCGAACCGTTCGCGAACCGCTTGTGAACCATTCGTTGAAATTAGTTTTATAGCGAACATCTACTAAACTGAATTAGATCCGTGGAAAGATAGAACGAACCACGAACCACCAGCAGTCTTGTTCGGTGAGCTTACTAATCATGTCTTCGTTCGAAATATTGGAATCGATTGCTCTTCGTTTATTCTCGTTCGTGCTACAAAAATGTACGAGAAAGTTTGAAACAAAAAAGTTACTCCAGCTGAAATAGAACAGAGGACATTTGGAAAATCCAATTCTAGTTGATATCTAGATTTAAATTGAAATTTTCCGAGAATCCACTCCGGAATTCAAAACGTTAATTAATTCGAAAATTTGTCTTCATCATCTTTATTCTAACGAACCATCCAAAAAAAGTCATCAAACCTGGTTATGAACGACAGAGATGGAAATAGCGGTTAATAATATCGAAACTTTGTCAAATAATATGTCAAACTTTTAAAGTGGTTGTCACAGTTATTAAATAAATAATGTGTCACATACTGTAACAGACTTGACAGTTAAATAAGGTTATCAACTTAAAATTAAGAATACAAATACGTCTTTTTTGCTGAGCCAACTTTGATGATTTTTCTTTTTTCGATGGTCGCACTACAAAATGCTGGACGAGATGATTTTCATTCTTTTCAACTTTTTTGTCCGTGTAACAGGTCGACAGAAAAAGTAAAAACAAACTGAGAAAATTAAATAATAAATACTTCATTTATTACAGGTACTCTTAGCTCTTTGATTAATCATATATACGAGAGCTTTAATTCTCGACATATTACTCTGTTTGTGTCTTGTCAGTTCAATTAGCGTTATGAATAAAATTTAAACGTAACAGAAAAAAACAATTATTTATCATTGACGTATCTACTGCCGAGTGCAATAATTGCTGTTAAGGCTGAAGTCGAGCATGTGTCTTAGTGTAAACAGACATTGCGGGGTGAAGGCACACGGACTAGGTAAGGGTGAATAAGTGGTTAGGTATAAGAGACACTAATTCGGTATTTCACAGTATTTAAGAATATGTAAGTCGACATGAGCGCGTCGTACAGATATACTTAATATAAATGTAGTAAAAAAGTAATCTTAGAAATAGTTAGAAACCATTTGTTTCTAAAGTGTACCCATTCTACAACTAACAACATTTGTTGATGTTGTAATGAACTGTATTCTTTTATGAAAGATTTATTGAAAACATGTATACAAAATGTAATATTATTGTAAGTAGGTAGATATGCGTGCTTCTCGTACGCTCATAGACATAATAATATATCTGCCTTTCTGCTCTGCGGATGTGACTTCATATGCAGGTGGGGTAACACAGCCTACTCGGGGAAAGGAAGTGGCGGCAAAATTTAAAATACAAAGTACACTCGTATAAATAATAAATCAAATAAAATATAGTTTTTCACATTATTAGTACGAGTATAAATAATAGTTAGAAACTCGTAAGTTTCTGTTCTGTTCTTTAAAGTTATGTTTCTTAAATGTGCCCATTGCACTGGTCCGCTATCGAAGGTTATTTAAATTTTGCCATCATGGTGGCAGTAAAGGATAATCATTTAACACCAGAGGGACCAGCGTCCTTTACCTTTACAGTTGCCATTAATATTTTTTTTGAAAATTAATTAAAACATCAATTGACAATCTTGCAAATACCTTTTTTTTTCTCTCTCAAAAACGACCTGCTCTAAGATTTCTTGACAAAATATTTTTTTACCTTTCTAATACATCTACTCTCTATGTTCTATACTCTAAAAAGGCAACCTGATCACAATCACGAAAACTATATTATTTTAGCCGAGATTTTGTGAAATAACAACATACGAGGTGTGTAAATTAAGTAATGAGACTGGCAACGTAGCGCCCGATCTAGCAACATTGCGGAGACAGGACTTGGAAGGGCGGTAGATGAACATGTAATGCACCTTCAGTACAAGTCTGAACTTGTTAAGAGTCATTTGTTTGTTCTTTGTGACTGTTTTCGTAAACCGATTTTTTCTAATGCGTTTTAAAAATGACTGACATTAATTTTGAGCAACGGTGTGCTGTCAGGTTTTGCTTCAGACTTGGACACAGCGCAACGGATACTTTTACAAAACTTCAACACGCCTACGGAGACAGTGTTTTCTCAAGAGTCCAGGTTTTTCGGTGGTTTAAGGCATTCTCAGAAGGAAGAGAGTCGACCGAAGATGAACCACGCAGCGGAAGACCTTCATCTTCAAGAACCGATGAAAATATCGATAGAAAACGGGATCTTGTGTTTTCAGATCGTCAGTTGACGACAAGAATGATAGGATCACTATTCATCAAATATTGACTAACGAATTGGCGATGAGACAAATCTGCGCAAAAATGGTTCCAAAAAACCTTTCGCAGGAACAAAAGGACATCAGGAGAGCAAGGTGTCTTGACTTTTTGGAATTTATGGAAAATGATCTCCATTTTATGGAACGTGTCATTACTGATGATGAGACTTGGGTGTTTGAGTACGATCCGGAAACCAAGCGCCAAAGCATGGAATGGCACACTTCAAGCTTTCCAAGACCCAAAAAAGCAAGAATAAGCAAGTTGAAAATCAAATACTTGCTGATTTGCTCTTTTGATAGCCAAAGAATTGTCCACAAACAGACAAACAATTTATCAAAAACATAGATATATTATTTTAAAAAAAATGTTTTTTTATTACTTTTAACGGCGGTAGTGGTCGATATATCGACTAGCAGTCATATTGGGAACTCCACATAATGAATTCATTTTTATCTATAAATTTCACGTTTAACAAAAGATCGATTTTAACTTACATTTCCCCGTCATTAAAAGGTTTACTTTAGAGGTTTATAACTCAAAAGCTAAAAATATTGTACCTGTATTTGCCTTAGGCTGTATTTGTTACAATGTATTTGCCATCCTTAATCTACAGTTAGATGTTGTCGATCTAATTAGCGAACTCCCTGTAAAAATATACATTGTAATCAGGTAAAGTAATAGCCGTTTACTATTTTACGGCCTGGAAACTAGCACGGAAACCGATTAAGTGGATACAATGTTGGCAGGTTTATACGTCACTTATATAAGTTACGATTCATTACAGCTTCAGAATTCGAGATTATTTCAACTGTTTCTAATATCGGTACTATTTTCGCAAAGTTATACTGCTCGCAATCTTAGCGGTTATATAGATGCCGACATTTATTTTTGGTATAGATTTATTTGCGAATTAAATCCACGCCACCATATCTGGCGAACGTTTCCAGGCATTTTCCTCTGGTGTGATCCTGCAATGAAAATTTGTGTAGGTGTGGATAAATCCTCCAGTTTTAATATGCTGTTAAAATTGATGGAATAATGGCGACCCGAAATAGGAAACTAACATTAATATTCACAGTATGACCCACTTAAAACCTCGACGCCCTTCGAAAACAATACAATTATTCATTGCCCGATTTTGACGGAATTTTTTAATGTAGGGTATCAAAATAGTACCATAATACATAGTGACATGATTTAGTTTCAAAAACCAAGGCATATTATGATTTTTTTGTGACTGAAATTCAAGAAATCACTCAACGATTTTTATAGAAAATAACGACATGAAATTATTATTATTTATTTTTTATAGAAATATATTTTCCGTATTAGATTAGCAAATATTATATGGACCTAATTATATACATTTATTTTTTACAATCTGCAATTTTCTTGTACTTAATGAGCATGTCTTCCAAATAGCTTGTCCAACTTTACTACTTCTGATACTAAATATTTTACAGAGTGAACAATTTTTTTTTTTTACCTAAAACGGACCATAACCGGATATGCTAAAATGCCTGCTGAAACGAGAAAACCGGTCAAGGGTAGGCCGTGATCACGTGTCGAAGGGCGTCACCCATTATCACAAATATTTACTTTTAGACATCCTCCATATGACATACATATAGACGATATCTGTACTGATTCTGCCAGTAAATGTGTTGAATAACAACCGTTTCCTATATCAGTAACTAAATTAATTAGCTTAATACTTAGAAAATAAAAAGTTCGTCAAAGTAAAGTTCGTTAATACCTAAATTATGTTCACATGACATATAGAGTTTCCATTTCAACAAATGGCAACTGCAAAAATATATGAAATGTGCACTGCAGGGCCGTAGCCAGGGTGGCGCCAAGGGAGGCTGAGCCCCCTCTAGAGCTCCTCTGAGTCGTTCGTAGCAGAGTTACCTCTATTTCTAAACAAAAGTATGCAACATCGCGAAGTTCTTCGTTAACGTGATCAGCCATTAATCATTTAAACCTTAAATAAAATTATTCATTTCACCGTTTTTCATCTTTTAACCCCCAAATCAAATCGATCAAACCTTATTTAAAATAGGAATTCCTAAATAGAGATTTTATTTTATTTTTTTGTTAGTGTACCTATATTTTTGTTTTTTTTTTTTTAGTTTATTGTAAAGGTATCTTAAAGACAATGCCCGCTAAGAGGTTTGCACCATTTGGGCATTTTTTTTTGCAAGGAAAAAAAATAGCATTTTAAAGTCATTTGTAAGGAAAATCGGTGAAACGATCTAAGCCAATCTAATTATTTTTAAATTTACTGTGAAATAAGAAGTGAGATAATTAACCATTTGGTGAAAAGTCTAAAAATGTAATCTACCAGTTATAATGTAGGTAAAAAACTACTCTGTGAAAATTCTGAAAGTAATCTACTTAGATCATGTAGTTTAAATTACTAACCTTTAGAGGACAGGAAATACTCAAAAAAAGATTCCTCGTCTTTTTGCAAACATAACAAAATTTAACAAAAAAAACAACAGTCTACGTAGCAACCAATTAGTTACACTGAACGCGCATTTTTATTACTATCTCTGGTCGCCGGCCCAATTGTAATGTTATTTACGGATATAAAAGCTATAGTCACAGTAGTCATTCTTTAGAAAACGGTTCTTAGAAAGTAGCGAGAAGCCATCGTCAAATATGTAATTTTCAGCTCCGAAATCTAATTCCGAATATCCTCCGAGATGTCCTAACTTGAAAGTGCCTGTTCTAACGGTGTTTCACGCACCGCACGCATCTGCTTAGCAATGACCCATCACTTAAGGTTTTCTGAACAATGTCTTATTTTTCTTAAATGATACTTGCCACTGATGTAACCGTACCTAAGTACGGCCCTGTCGTGCAATAAATAGTTAGTACCCTAATAGGAACGATAAGTAGAAAAAGGTTAAATGGAAACTGACATTTTTCTTATTTCGCCTCTTGCGAATCATTTGTTCTAAACATTTATTATTTTATCAGTAGTTCACTTATGAATCAGTGTGATTGTTCATAAAAAAATTCAAAAATAACGAACAACGGATGATATATTTTTCATTTACATTTTTTTGTAATTCTCAGTTTCATCAGTACCTTCCTTGGATTGGACAGCTATGCCCATGAAATAGACAACGCTGCGAACAGCTGCAAACAGAGTTCGTTTACCGTTAAGGCTAAATACCTATAATATATTGTTAAGGACGTAACAATAGGTATTGATAATAAAATTATGTTCTTCTACATGGCTAAATCATGGATTAGTGTTATATTAACGTAAATTTTTATGTGTGTGAATATATTTTACTCGAGGAATTTCTACACAATACAATACTCATTGTCAGCTTACTGTTAAGAAAACTTACCAATAGTGATATATTTTTGAAATGCTTAGAAAATACTTAATTCAACCAAATAAAGGTATACAGGGCGTTCCATTTAAAGAAAAAACTGAAACTACGCCACTGGATTGTACAAAAAAAAAAGATGTATGGAAGTCCATTTTTATATTTCCAATAAGATAAGAGAAGAGTGAGTTAGAAGGGGTGTCCGAAAGTCTTTAAAGACAACTTAGTTATACCGCAAAAGTGCCGAAAATTGGACACACTGTACATATACACATTCGTCTCGGACTCGATGGCTCCATAATGACTATACCTATAATTACACAGACGTAGTATGAATTCTAATGAACCATCCAAAAAAAAAGTCATCAAATTTGGCCGAGCAGACTTAAAAACCTGGAATATGAATTTGAAGTATGCATTTTTTTCAACTGAATACTGAATGCAGAGAAGTACTATGTAAGAATCTGAACACCTTTGTACAAATTGTTACATGACGACGAATTGCAATTACTTCACAAGAGGCACGTGCGAATACTACTAGGGAACAATGAATTATATAGGCGAATTTTTCGCAGATCGTATAATTAGTTAACACCATCCTCCCTAGATCTTGCGATTTGCCCCCTGTGATTTTTTTGGTCTGATCTTATCTAAAAAAAAAAAAAATTTTTTTGTAGCTCCCGTTGGCGATATGGAAGACCTTCAGCAACGTATGGTCAATAAAATTGTTTATTAATTTAAATTTAATTAAACATCGTGCTTAAATTAATTAAACTGCAACACGTTATTGACTTTTTTACTATTACTATTAACTATTTCTTTAATAGTGTCTTATTTTTTTACAAAAATATAGTTTCTTTTGGTTGTTTTTATTTATGTTTTTATATACCCGGTAAAAGTATCCATGACGTAATGTGACAGCCTCGACAATTCAATAAGGTTATAAACTTAAAATTAAGAATAGATATACGTATTTTTTTGCTCGGCCAACTTTGATGTTTTGTTTGAATGGCTCGTTGTCAAGAGTATGATAATATTTATTACCATAATTACCTGTTATATTTTGATACGAGGGTCATTCAAATATAAACCGTATTCAAGGTCAGTAGTGGTGCCGGAAGGGCCGGCCACTTTTCGCAAATTACCTCTGGGGGGAACTCCTCTACTCACTCACCACCCATCTCAATTAATAATACAAGTATGAGCGAGCAACAATAGGTTTCGTCTACTGGTATGATATCGCACAGCCGGGCGCCATAAGTGTGACCGTCAGCTTGTGCCCACTTTTGTCAGCCGAGGAATGTGTTCTGAAGGCAGCTTGATAAGTTTGTGCTAGTTTTTATATTTTTGAGAGCAAAAATTTATTAAAATGAGGTGTGCTGTATATGGTTGTAATACGAACAATCGTTCTACAAACAATTTTAAGTTTTTCAACTTTCCCAAAGACGAGAATATATTCAACATTAAAAATGGCAGAATTTGTTCAAAGCACTTTGTTGACGAAAATTATGAGCGAAATCTAAAACATGAGTTGCTCGGATATCAACCGAAAAGATTTAGATCTTTGAAGACAGAAGCTGTTCCGTCAAAAAACTTTCCCAATAGTGAAAAAACTCGGAGCAAATCTGATCGAACTGAAGAACGGCAGCAAAATCGGCATGACAGGAAAATTGTGGAACAAATTTGAAAAGGGTTAGTTTGAGTAAACTTCCTTCTCTGTGTTTTTATTATGTTGTAATAATTATATTATATACAGGATAGCCACTAAAAACTATTCAACTATATTTCATTATAAAACAATATTATAAGATAGGGGGTAACGTAAGTAAACTATACCTACGTTACCCCTATCTTATAATACCGTTTTTGAGTTATTAAACGTCGATAATCTTCGATGCACAATACCCCTACCCCTTCTTTGTTACGTAAGGGTCTTATTTTAGGTTAAATTATTAACTATTACATTATTATAAATTATTATTAACTAAGAATCTTATTGTAGGCTAAATTATTACACAATACATTCTTCTTTTTGTTTTATGCATTATTTTGTAGATAGACTTAAATCCCCATTTAGTTTATTTTACTTTTGCTAACAAAAAAATAAAAACGGTAGTATCTTAAAAAACACTGTTATTTTTTATTATTACTTTATACTATTTTTTTAACTTAAAACTGTTTGCTACTAGCAAAACATAAGTGCGTATCTCAAATTAAACACGTAATAAAATAATTAGAATATCTAACTACATGTATTTAAAATTAGTTAGTGTTGACTAACAATTTATGTAATTGAAAAAAAATCTGTTAAAATGAATAGGCATTTATTACGTATTTGAAAAATAATATTTCTTTAAATCGCTCTACTAATAGAAACAAAAAATAAATATATAAAAAAGTGATAGAAACAAAAAAATACATGTATAAGTAATTATTAAATGGATCATATCAGTTTCTAAAAACAGCAACACAGAAGTTTTTTAGCCACAATCCATAACTCTGTTATTAGAAATTTAACAAAAAAGTGCTTTGGATGGTAGTTGTCTGGAATAATTGTGCATATGAGGAAAATATTTTCAATTATATAGAGTGCTCCGATTATTCTGCACGCCACCTAACATTGTTATTTTAAATGGAACACCCTGTATATATTTACATTTTTTGATTCCTCGTTTAGTTCTAGATCGACTTTGTTAAGGGTTCCCTATACATATCTCTTATAGTTTTTGAGATATTCAACTGTCTTTGAAAAAAAATGACGATTTCAGCTCTTTGAATGAGGCCTAATAGCATTTAAACCATAAAAAAATAGAAACCTGCGGTTTGGACGATTAGATTTAGCTCAAATTACCCTATCTTTTTCACTATGGGCAAAATGGATACGTTATCCAGAGCCGGAAATATCGGGCCCTACATTTGACAATTTTAAAACGTGAATACTATTTTTTTTTCAAATGGCATGACCCATATTAAATAGTGCCATTGGATGCGAAATTAAATGCACTTTCTACTGATATCGGGTTTTCAATACTTAAATCCAACAGTTTTCCAAGAATATTCGATTCTTTCTAAACTTTGCAAAAATCAGATGTCTACAGCGTCACGTAGGCGTTGCAATTGCGTTGCTTATTGCACTATTTGACGTATAAGTCAAACTAAACGTCACTTTAGAGTTGACAAACTTTGACTTGTTATTTTACTGTGAAAACGTGTTAAAGTGTATCATAATATTTGTGTATCAATGTCGCTGACGCAGGAAGAAATGGTTGATATGGTTTTTGTTCTTGGTGCTTGCCACCGAAATCCGTTATTGGCATCAAGAGTTTATGCCCAACGCTATCCGGACATTCTTTTCAAAAACGAATCCACATGTGTATTAACCAAAACGGAGAATATTTTGAGCAGTCGTTGTAAATCAACAGGCTAAGTTTATGCAGCCTTTTCTTGATTGTGTTCCCTATCTTTGTTTGAATTTCGTTTCAGTTGTGCTCTATTTTAGTTGTTGTTAGTGGTTTAATTTTGTTTGATAAACCACTTTTTAAACATCATTTTGAGCAGTAGTTGTTGACATTCAGTAGGCTGTTTATGTCGTTTTTCTTGATTGTGGAGTTTCGTTCCATTTGCGTTCTATTAGTTGTTGTTAGTGGTTTATTTTTGTTTGCTAAACCACTTTTTAAACATGCCAGTAAGTATTATTACTGCCAGTCCCAGGCCTGACAAAATGTGAGGGAAAAGTGATTTTGCAACGCCTACGTGACGCTGTAGACATTTTGACGCGATTTTTGCAAACTTTAGAAAGAATCGAATATTCTTGGAAAACTGTTGGAGAAAGTATTGATAACCCAATATCAGTAGAAAGGGCATTTAATTTCGCATTCAACGGTACTATTTAATATGGGTCATGCCATTTGAAAAAAAAATAGTATTCACGTTTTAAAATTGTCAAATGTAGGGCCCGATATTTCCGGCTCTGGATAACGTATCCATTTTGCCCATAGTGAAAAAGATAGGGTAATTTGTGCTAAATCTAATCGTCTAAACCGCAGTTTTCTATCTTGCATGGTTTAAATGCTATTGGGCCTAATTCAAAGAGCTGAAATCGTCATTTTTTTTCAAAGACAGTTGAATATCTCAAAAACTATAAGAGATAGGTATAGGGAACCCTTAACAAAGTCGATCTAGAATTAAACGGGGAATCAAAAAAATGTAAAAAATATACAGGGTGTTCCATTTAAAATAACAAAGTTAGGTGGCGTGCAGAATAATCGGAGCACCCTATATAATTGAAAATATTTTCCTCATATGCACAATTATTCCAACTACAACTACCACCCAAAGCACTTTTTTGTTAAATTTCTAATAACAGAGTTATGGATGAATCCGCCTTAGGTGGAACACCCTGTGTGTATGTATGTAAATAAAAAAAGTCATGATATAAAAGCGACGGTAATTGCTTATTATTACCTATCCCTAAAAGTTATTATTCGAGCACGCCCATGGAATCATAAAGTTGCACCGCTTTTTTTGTTCCCCAGGCGTATTTATCATTTTCAATTCAGAATAGAAGGACTATACATATCGTAGGCAGCGGGTTGTTTTTACAATTTCGGCCAAAGCAGTGGCGAACCCGCCACCAAGTCCCGGAAAGCTCCCGTATATGCCCGGCACCATCCACTGGGGTGTTGCCGGCTCATCTGTCGCCCAAGACTGCGTTGCATGTGTGTCCGACTGCAACTATTTTTACTATACATATAGATTAAAACAACACGCTCGGCATCTCGGGCCGAAGGCACATGCACTCGTTATCAGTTGCCGCCGAGCCACCACACATCGCATTATTCGTAGCTCCAACAGGAAACGCTTCCTCTGGACACATCGCCGCGCTATTTCCACGCGCTCTGGGCGTAGTTCTGTGCCGGGACCCGCGAGCGCCGTACCTCTTCCTCACGAAACCGGTGAAAGTTCGCGATTTGGCGCGCGTCTTGCGTTCCCGAAAAGTGCGCGGCCCTACCTCGAAATTTCGCCTCTATTGTCTCGGACACGATGGAGGGGACGACGCTGTGAATGCAAGTGCAAAGGAGATTTTTTAATTGCCAACTAATTATCGGTGTACGGCAGATCGTGAAAGGTTTTTACGGAGATAATTGCGTTATTGTTTGGTGTACGATAATGGCTTTTGTGTTCGAATTTTGTACACGTTGTGCGTTCCACTGGCGAAGTTAAAATGTTTGCCATTCGAACAGTGGCGGCTGGGAGAATTTGAAATTCTCATATTTTCGAAAAGAAGCGGGGACCCACATTATACAGGGTCCGGCAAAAGTCTGGAATAATGCCTCTATTTTTTTAACCATTCCTTTTATAGGAGTTGTTCAAGTGAAAGTTGTTTATTTTTGTCGCTTGTTCTTGTGATCTTAATTGATTTTATTTCCTCAATTGTTTCCCAGATGCTGCAGCCATCTCTATTTGAAATTGAAATGAAATTCCGTAACAAGTATTGCGAGAAAATTTAGTTTTTCAGCTAAGTCTTTAATTACGTAAATTTGGTAAGTCACCAATACAACAAATAATAATTTTTGATGACAACTCGCAGTATAAATTAGTAGTTATAGTATTTCTAATGTGAATGTGAAGACATGAAAAAAAAGCAAGGTTGTCAGATATATTTTCTAAAATTGCTAAGCACTATACAAATGTTAGCACTATGTTCATACTTCAGTAAACTGTTAGTTCGTGACGTTCTTAGAAAGCTAGTTTGGAAATATTTAAAAAAAATACATAGGTATAAATTTATTAGTTGGCATTAAAATAAGGCGCTTAAAATTGCTGGAAAAAATAATTATAAATTAAAACAACTTTACGTATATTACTATACTTAAGAAAATTTTGAAGAGCCGGCAACATGCAGCATTCCCGCTCTGAATGCTGCACGCCGGCAAGTTACTTACAGTGACCCAATTAGAGTATTTTGCATTTCATCGAATACGTTCCTTAGCTATTTATGCCGTCCACTGTGTCGTTAAAATGATTTACGACATTAGGAATTCTTTCTTGTTTCCGCCAGTGACGTGTTTGTGTTTATTTCAGCTAGGTTTATTAAAACTTTTCTAAATAAGTCTGGCTAAATGAGCATTATTTACAGAAAATTATATTACAAATATGAGTTTTGTATGCAGGCTAATTATAATCTTCTATATTGATTTGAATGAAAAAAATTATTTCACAATTTTCGAATTTGTAAAAGATATGCACGCCATTGGGCGGTGTAGGCCATCAAAGGAATTAAAAATGTATCTCTTCACATTCAGTTTAGAAGGACTATACCATGAAAACTACCTTGCCTTCATCATATAAACCGCATAGTGTTCAAAATGTCTACAGACTGTTACTGCCTATTCACAAAAACATCACCACTTATCGCCCCTATTACATCAATAATTCCAGTTTTTAAGTCGTTCACATAATTGAGCATTCCTTATTACACTTACTCTTTATAGTAACCCCATAAAAGAGGCACAGTAAATTAAATCAGTGGGCCGGCCTAATCACCTACTTTAACCCATGTGACTTTTTTGATGATGTTACGTTAAAGACTAATAATATGGAAAGACCAAATAATGAACGACTTGAGAACTCGAATTATTGATGTAATGAGAGCAATAAGGGCTGAGGTGTTTGTGCATATGAGGAAGTATTTTAGGGACAGATTAAAGCAGTGAACTAGCAATTCACAATAACATTTTGAACCGTTTTGAACACTGTTAATGTTCACTGTTAATTATTAATACATTTATAACAAATTAACCAAATTGCGAAAAAACGTATTCTTCTCGAAATTCTTGTTACGTAATATCATGACAATTTTATATACATATTCTATATTTCAATTTTTTGTGTTACTATTATATATTTATTAAGAAGTTTTTATGATGGAGAGAAATAATTCTAAAATTTATAATATAATTTCTTTAAAGAAAATTAAATTCTAGAATAAAATTTAATCTTGAACGTCTGGTGTATTTAAAAAAAAATAGGGCTTTCTCCTATAAAAGGTTCGAAAGAAGATAAAGTAAAAAAATTAAAATTAAATTTAAAAATTATCTATATGTCATTCTAGGAGAAAAAGTAATTTATATTGCCAGTTACAAAGTCTTAGGATAAAAAATTTGTAATTCCAATTTAATGGTTCTATGTTAAAATACGATGTATTTTGAGATTTCGCATTAAATTATAAAAGTTAAAAATTTTAAATAATTAATTATTTAAAAGATATGAAAATAAAATTATTAAAAAATAAAAAAAAAAAAAAGGGAAATTATTAAAAGTTTATTTTGTATAATAATTTTTTTTATTAATATATTTATTTTTTACTTGTACTTAATATAAATTATTTAATGTAATGAAAAAAAAATAGTGTTCCAAAAAGATAAAGTGGGAAATAAATTAGATTAAAAATAGTAAAAAATTGATCTCGGGATTTCAATAATATTGTTCATTAGATAATAATTTGGTACTTTTGACACTGTATGTAGTTGTAGCCCACTATTATTCATAGTGTGCATTAAAAAAAATAACAGCCGTAGTGCTATTTAAAAAACTGTCACAGCTGGAAAACAATGGAGAAAATGAAGATCGCTAAAACAAACCTGGACCTGTATTTTAGAGAGTAATATAGATCTATGTAAATATGTAGAAGGCCTCAAAATTAACCAGATGTTTAACAGACACACATATTTAAGGAAATTTCAGAAGTTTATATTTGGAATATTTTCAGTAACAAATAATCATTTCTTCAAGTTGTAGCTATTATAAAAGGTCTTTTTTTCGCGAGACACAAAATGCCTCAATGTTATTAAAATTTTAAGAACTAACATAAAAAGAACTTTTTATTTTGGCAACTTGTAACTATTTGTAAGAAAGGGCATAAGAGAATGGGGAAGTAACAGATCAATATACTTCATATGTGATAAAAATGTAATAACATACCTATTAGAACAAGTTAACCGATTATTTTATTTAGATGATCATTTATATTTACTAGTTTATCTAGTACTTTTAATCTACAACTATTAAGTAAATTTATTATATTATTTACGTGTTTGCCGACAGGTAGTGGCATTCATTATTACTGTCGATTGAATAATAAAGACAGTACAATTGAATAATAGGACCATTACTCAATCGATCTGACAAATTCAAATCTTGTCAACTGGGGATTTCGACAGAGCATTCACTTAGATCTCCCTTAAATTTTATAATATTTATCACGAAGACGGACAATATGCCTCGGACATCCATTAAAGTGTAAAGTGAAGAGTTCAAAATATAATTAGACATGATTTTAAGATTGCAGTTCTTGTCAAAATTAGCGATTATTAGAAAACAAGTAAAGTATTATACTCTGTGTTATATGACAACCAAGGGTAACTAGGAATGCTAAAATAAATAAACCTGTAAAAAAATGTATTAGATTACAATTCGATTCTAGCAAAAATTTAGGAAACAGTTGTAGATAAAATACCTAAAGTATTCAACTCACTCCCAATAGCAATTACCCACTTACCTAAATGATTTGATTACAGCTCTCGGCATGCGGTTCGTGCTGTAAATTTCATTATACACGCGTTGAATAATATGCTATTTTCTTACACCTTTTTCTGATTACTTTTACGAGTAGCTAGCACGTTAATGAAAATAACCCTCAACAAAATGAGATTACGTTGCCATATAAAGGTTGGCTACTTTTTTATATAACCTCTTCGTTCTGGTGAAGGCATGACTGTTATCGATAGTTAATGACAAAAACAACAATCAAAGATAAAACAGTAACCTAAAGATTATAATTTATTACAGCTTTTACCTTAAAAAAGATCAAAAATTTCGGAAACAAAACGCTGGCGCTGGTATGATATAAAAATACAAATTTCCGTAACTTACACACATTTCGAAATTTCGAAAATAATATGGATAAAATGACCAATATATTTACTTGGTGGGCAAGAAAAAAATTTGTGGGAGAAAACAAATTGATAATTCATTAAAATTAGAAACTATACTTATGCAGTTATTTTTTACAAAAATATGCCCTTTTTAGCACAGGATGCTCACTGAAAATTCATTAAAATTAGAAACCATACTTATGCTGTACAATGATAAATGAGTTGCGTCGTTGTTTTTCTGCTAAGATTTTTCTAAATTCTCGACCCCCCTAAAAATGTCACCAGGCTAAAAATAACAGTAGGCCTTGGGTTAAAGATATCAAATGCATCACCCTATTCAAAAGTACAGTTTTTTGTGCCCTTAATTTTAACACCAAAATCGTTCGAATGGCTAATAAAAAAATAGAGGTGTTCTGGTTCTAAATGGGCCACACTGTATGTACAAGTATAAACAAAACATACAAGTTTATACAGTTTATCTTTTATTTAGAACACTGTGTTAGGGTAACACATACGATAACTGGCAAAACACCCAGTGATAAAACCCCAACGAATATCCGTCCGCAAAGAAAATTGGTATTTTGAAAACAAAAAAACATTTGAGGAAAAAATAACAATAACACCTCTAATGTGTCTAATTTCCATTCTACATGTTTTGTTGGCAATTATTAAAGTTGACTTACGGCGACCCTACACATAGGCAACTCGTGTAGCATGTGCTGGGGGTTACCTCAATTTAATTTGATTGCAGTACACCTATGTCAGCTGGTGCTGTTATATTAGCTGCACCGTGTGCAATACGTTAAATAGTGTGATATAATTTCATAGTAAAATATGGCGCAAACGTGTGAAAGGCTATTAGCTATTAGTTCCTTTTGTACATTACACTCATAATGCGTACGCGTCTGTGGCGCGACTCGTTTCTGCCAACTTTTGTACATTAATAATGGCCAAAATAAAAAACCACAGAAAGAGACGATTGATTCTTATTTTTAATTATCGTTGTGGGTATTGTGGTTTGTGACATCTGACTTAACAATACGACACGCGTGTACACAAAGTAGATTATAGGAAATGGCTCATTTTTTGTGATCAGTGTTAACCTCATATTTCTTTATTACTGAAAATTAAAGTAATTCTGAAATTCTAAAAAAAAGAAATTGACATAAATAACGTAGTTGAGGTATAATCGAAGGTACATATAGTGGTGGCCAATAAAATAAGAGTTCCAAACAAAATTCACCAAAATTCGATTAATTCCGTGAGTTCTTAATCAGATAAAATAAATTAATTCACTTCGTGTGCACACACCTTTAGGCTTCATTGCTGGAATATTGTAAACCAATTTTCATGTTTCTTATTTCCGAACACAAAAACGCGTTTACTGTTTGAGCCAAATTCCACTGAACAAAAAAATAAGTGTTTTTCTGTTATGCTCAATGCTATCCCCATGACAATTTCGTGAAGAATGCAGTAAAGATTAGATAATTTCACACATGGTACTCGAGAGCTATAGTGAATAATGGGTCGCGCAAAGCATTGTACACCTGAAGAAAGGCGTCTAATCTTACAAATAAGAAGTCAAAACAAGACATATGTACGTTTTCATTGCTAACGCACTGAAACGATCACCATGTGTTATTGCAAAGGTTTTAAAGGAACAAAATGTAACAGAAAGGAGAGGACGTCCGAGAACACGAAAACTTGATAATCGTATAGCACGTGAAGTTGGTAAATATCCCTTTTCGACATCTGTGACTATAAAAACGAGAGTGTGCTTAAACTTTAGTACCCGGACAATAAGAAGACGCTTAGAAGAAAGAAAATTGTATGGTAGAGTTGCCAGAAAAGTCTCATTCCTAAGTAAGAGAAATATACAGCAAAAGATTGAAATTTGCTCGAGACAATTGTAACCCAAACTATCAATGAAATTGGCACAACATTCTTTTCAGTGACGAAACAAACATAAATATCTTTGGATCAAATGGAAGATTGTATGTACGAAGACGTAAGAATGAGGAATTCAACCCAAGAAATACTATTGGTACAGTTAAACAAGCGGAGGAAATGTTAAAGTGTGGGGCTGCTTTTCTTATAATGAAGTGGGCCCTATATTTAGGATTAAAGAAACTATGACTAAAGAAATTTATTTGCACATCTTTGCAACAGTCATGCTACCCTATGCGGAAGAAAATATGCCGTTAAGATAGGTGTACCAGCAAGATAATGACCCCAAAGATACGGCACGCACAGTTAAGCAGTGGTTTACAAGCAATCAAATATCAGTTTTAGAGTGGCCTCGCAGTCAGCAGACTTAAATCCTATTGAGAGTCTTTGGAAAGAGTTAAAAAACCGAACTGCTTGTAAAAAATCGGCAAACAAAAATATGCTGTGGGAAGAAGTTAAAAAAGCATGGTATTCCATCCCTGTAGAAACTTGCAGAAAAATTGATCGATTCTATGCCAAGGAGATGCGAAGCTGTTCTTAAAAACAAAGGCCATTCTACAAAATACTAATGTAGTAATAATATTATCAGGATTTGTAACAGTTATTTTTATTCGCGGCTTTCTTTGTACAATACTCTTATTTTTTTGTTCATGTTTAATATCCATTGGAATTTATTATATTAAGTTTAAACTAAAGGCGTTTTTTCCTTTAGAGAGTGGTATTATAAACCAAAAAATATATAATATTTATTTTTTAAATGTGCTGCATAAATGCTATGAAATTACTTGAATAAAATCACTTCACTCTTATTATTTTGACCACTACTGTATATATGTTACATAAGTAGGTACAAAAACGGTTTTATAATAGAATCTTAGTACGTATAAACTAAAATATAGACATCCAAAAAAACGTCATCAAAGTTGGCCGAGAAAAAAAATACGTATTTCTATTCTTAATCGAATTTATAACCTTATTTACTTGTCAAAACTGTCACATCATATAACAGCCATTGTTTATTTTACAAATAGTGACAGTCACTTGTCAAAAGTTTGACATAACCGAAAAGCTTAGACATGACCGCTATTTCCATCTCTCTCATTCATAGCCAGAGTTGATGACGTTTTTTTTGGATGTCTCCATATTTAAATATATTGAATTATTTATTCGTTTATTTAATCATTTGCGCATCAACCTAAACTGACCGGACCTTCTTTTAAGTGTTATTTTTTCACGTAAATTTGAATCAGTCGGTTACACGTCCTTAAATGACCAAATACTTCAAATAGCTTAATCCCCAATTTCATAATACATATTTGGATTTGGACAATAGGCTAATCGGTAATTTTAAATTAATTAATATATGTGATCTGTGTACTGTTAGAACATAACACCCCAAAATAAGTTAGGTCAATAACTTACAGCAACACCCAAGTGTCAACTTTTGTTTTGATGTCAAATATCGTCCCAAGTTCATATTTTGCTCTTTGCTACACCTTGTTCCGGTTATGGTATATTAATAGGTCCTTATAGTAAATATTGGCAATGGCCAACATATTTTCTCCTGATATAATCTGGAACCTATAAACGCCAAATTTTGGATAAAATTAGACATCTTAACTATTTACATTTCAAAGAAGCTTAATTAAGAATTTAATGTATTATTTTTTCATCAAAATAAACGCCATGATTATGTACCTAACTGACTCATGGCTTATTACTGCATAGTTATTTGCCCAGTACCTTTTCTTGAGCAACTGGAATAACCTCCTCGCTTAATTTAGGGCTTAAGGCAATTTTATTTGATACTAAAATAAGATACCATGGGTTGTGTAACTGTTTGAAGTTAAATTATAAAAAACATTTTGTGGTTTCTCATAGTTTAGATACAGAAAAATATTTCCGGCATAATCTTTCATTAATTAGCTAATGATAACGATACGTAAAACTGTAACAGTTGGAGCTAAATTTTTAACGTTCTACAGCGCTTAGGTATACCCCGAGCATGAACTAATCTCTTCGCTGTTGGAATTTGAAATATTTCCTTATTTTTAAGCTTCCTTCCTTTTCTGATAACCAACGTACATAACCCATTTCGATTAGACTTTATCATCCACAGTCATGTTTTCATATGGTAAACAAGATGTTGTTTTGAGCGTCATTTTGTATTGTTTGTATATTTACACAATAACGAACAGTAATGGTTGCAGATCTGAATAAACAATAATTTTTTGCAGTGCGATATTAATAAATAATTTAGGTTCATCGGCTGGCTGACTAATCGGAAAAAGATGTCAGTGTCACGTCACTTACAGACTGTTATTCCTCGAAGTTGAGCATTGAAATTATTTTTACTTTCATTTTTACACATACCGACATGACAGTACATCGGTGTAGAATGTATTAAACATTTGGGTAACCAAATTGGTGAACGCTTAAAATGTTCTGAAAATGTTGAATCTGTTCGTCCGCCCGTCCCTTGATCCGTACGTCATGTCTGTCTGTTAATCATTTTTAGGTACACAGTAAACGAGTGTTTAACTGTGTACCACAGAATAGGGTAGGTATTCTGTGCTATGTACATCAAATTGACGTGCTAATACTGTCGATAATGAAATATGGAGGCACAGGATACCTACCCATAGGTATTCTGTGATGGAGGTAACTGGTATTAATAGTAGGGTTAAATGGTATTGATGGGGGATAAATGAGGAAAAAATATTTTTTTTGTTCAAATCTGATTTGTTGTTCCTTTGTACGAAGGATCTATTTAAAAGTTAAACTATCCATGTGTCATGTATTGTTTAATTTTTTATTAGAGAAACTTAAAGATGTTTAAATGTAGAAAAATTGGATGTGGAAGTGGTGGCTTCATAGGAAACGATTTTTATAAATAAGAGGATAACATATTGTACATCGATGTATTTTACCGATAATTTGCCTTTGATCTTAGCAAATTGTAAAACCGAATTATCCGTAATTGTCAACGATTTTGATAATAAATTTTGACGGCTTTCAACTCAGCTCATTTAAAACTTTTCCCTAATTGTCTTGTCTTTCGTAATACACAAAGTGTCTCAAATTAAGCGGAGCAGATCTCGGAAAGTTTCAGAGAAAAAATAGTTATTCTTAAAACTTACTGAATACCGTATTACTTGTTTTTATCAAGGGTTAAGTATACGTTCTTTTAAGATGTTCTGATTATGAATAACAGAATTAAAACGTTTATGCAACAGTGTCCAAGATTAAAAAAAAAAAAACATGGGAAAGAATCCCATAATTGGCCAGGTAGGCCAGAGAAGTATACACTGTCTTAATAAAATGCACATCATATGAGAATTTTTTTTAACGCCTTTTTTTAAATTAACTTTGGGGTTAACTTGTGCTTTAACAATAATGAAAAATGACCTACTCGAATAGTCACGTGACTTTCGGTATCCGTCAAATTTGACATGTTCCCAAAAAATAACTCGAAATGGACTTATTTGGTGCGATTTCAAAAAGTTTTCCTAAGAACAATTGCTTCTTTCCAAATTTTACGTAATAGTCCAGGCTATATAGTTTATTTTTTGAAAAGAGCCCTGAATAAGGTTTCTCGGCGCGATAATTAGGTAAAAAATAGTAGAAATTGATTGTGTATGTTTTGGATAAAATCGGTATGTAGGAACCTTGTTAAAAAAATCGATACAAGTGGCGAAAAACCGTTTTTTTTGCGGATTAAGGGACGAAAAATATATTTTTTTCGTAAAACAAAAAATAGCACGTTGTAGCGCTTGAAAAAAACGAAAAAAATGAGTTTTTGGTGATCAAAATCGGTTCAGAAGTTTTTGCACAAAATAATAAAATCCGATGAAAAATGCCCATTTTTTGAAATCGAATTACAATGGTTCTAATGGTCGCAGAAACTTCCTTTTACCTTTAAGGGGGTTTTTTGGTTTTGGGGAAAAAATTCCGGGGTTTTTTTGGGGGGGGGGAAAAAGGGGGCCATTTTTTTTTTTTCCCCCTTTTTTTTCCCTTTTTTTTTTTTTTTCCCCTTTTCCCAAAAAAAAACAACAAAAATTTATAACCCCCAAAAATCCCCCCCCCGTTGGGGGGGGGGGTTTTTTCTGGGGGGCGGGGGGCTCCCCCCCCTCCCCCCCCCCCCCCCCCCCCCCCTAAAAAAAATAATATTTTCCTCTCCCCTCCCCCGCCCCCCCCCCCCCCCCCCCCCCCTCCCCAAAAATTTTTTTTTTTCTCCCCCCTCCCTTTTTTTTTTTTTAAAAATTTCTCCCCCCCTTTTTTTTTTTTCTTTTTTTTTTTTTTCTTTTTTTTTTTTTTTTTTTTTTTGTGTGTTGGCTTCTGTTTTGTGTTCTTTTTTCTACTCTCCCCCCCCCCCACACTCCGCCCTCCCTGTCTCTCTGTGTGTGCGGGGGCTGTTTTTTTTGGGGTGCGTTGTGTGTGGGGTGCGGCCTGGCCTCTGCCCCCTTCTTTTCTTCTTTTCTTTCCTTTTTTTTTTTTTTTTTCTTTTTTTTTTTTCTCCTCCCCCCCCCCCTCCCCCCTCCTTCCCCTCCCCCCCTTCTCTACACTCCCCCCCTCCCTTCTTTCCTCCCCCCCCTCCCCTCCCCCCCCCCCCCCCTCCCTGTCCGGCGCTCCCTCCCGCGGCCGCCCCCCCCCCCCCGCTGCCCTTTCGGCTTCTTTCTTGGGCTCCGCTGGGCCCCTTCCTTTACCTCCCCCTCCTCCCCTTTTTTCTCCTTCATTCTGCCATCCTTTTAAAAAAAAACAAAAAAAAAAACTCCCTCTTCCCTCACCCCTCTCCCCCCCTCCTCCCCCCTGTGGGTTTCCGGACCCAAAACACAAATGCGCGCGCCCCCCTCCCCCTCCCCTCCTGGCCCCCCCCAACACAAAACCCAAAAAACCCCCCCCCCCCCCCCCCCCCCCCCCCCCCCCCGAACCCCACCCCCCCCCCCCCCCCCCTGCCGAGCCTTAGGCTTAACAAATTTGTGCTTTTGGTCTGCAGTAATTTAATCGCTCGAGTAAAAGCGAGTGGACGCGTGGTGGGGGAAGCCTCTCCCGCCGCAGACTTCTGTCAGCGCGTCTGCGGCGGGAGAGGCTTCCCCCACCACGCGTCCACTTCCCCTTCACTCGCTTACCCGTGCGCTCGAAGCAAGGCGACGTTTGATTTTCAAACGCGTTTTTCAGCCGCTTAAATGAACCTCTCCCACAAGTCACGATAATGGATTTGTAGGGAATTTAATGACGAGTATTTTAAGCCCAGGAAAAATGTTCTACGACCATTTTTCGGCTTGTTCAAGTCGTTTTTCGAAAAGACCTTTTTTTTAGTTTTTTTCGTTTTACGTAAAAAGTTCTTATTATTTTTGCATCGGTTTTTATTTTTTTTGTGCAAAAAACTTCTAAACCGATTATGATCACCAAAAACTAATTTTTTTCGTTTTTTTCAAGCGCTACAACGTGCTATTTTTTGTTTTGCGAAAAAAATTATTTTTAGTCCCTTAATCCGCAAAAAAACGGTTTTCGGCACTTTTATCGATTTTTTTTACTAAGGTTCCTACATACCGATTTTATCTAGAACATACACAATCAATTTCTACTATTTTTTACCTAATTATCGCGCTGAGAAACCTTATTCAGGACTCTTTTTAAAAACTGAGCACTTTTCTGCTATATTGCCTGGATTATAAGTATGCAAAATCTGAATATTCTATTAGAACGTTTGTTTTTTGCCGTTTTTAATATCTACAAAGCTATCTTCGAACTTCGAAAAAAAAACACTTTATTTTGGTAGATTTGCCACACCACTAATTATTTATCACAAAATATCGATTAAAACAGTTTTTTTTTTTTAAGGAAAAAATTAAAATAACGCTTCTGTATGGTTATGTTTGATGCAAAGATAAAAAAAAATTCGGTACTAAATTGCTGCCAGAATAATAGTAAATTAAAATGGAACTGTTTCCTTAGTGTATCTCCATGGCCCACCGAGCAGAATTACTGAATGCATGTAAAGTTAGAATACACTACTTAAACTTTAAGGTACGAATAATTCATTTCATGAAATGTTCTAAATTCTCGACGACCTTTTCGTTTTCATCAATTTAGTACTGAAAAAAATAATTTCTATAATTTGATATCTTAAGTGCTGGACTGTACGTCGACTTTACATAAAACATAATAGCAGTAGAGGCGTTGTTTCAATTTTTTTCTAAAAAGACGTATTTTAATTGATATTTTATAATAAATAAGTAATGTTGTGGTAAATCTACCGAAGTAAAGTGGTTTGTTCGAAGTTCGAATAATTTATTTTTTCTGGATTACAGATAGGTGTGTCGAAAAACAAATGTCCTGCTTCTAAATGTATACTAAAAAATGAATGTTCTAGTAGAAAGATTTGCATTCTTATGTAAACTTTGGATATAAACAGCTTTTCTTGGTAAAACTCTTTTAAATTGCAACAAATAGACCCATTTCGAGCGATTTTTTTTTTTAAAAACATCAGATTTGACAGGTACCAAAAGTCACGTAACCCCATTCGAGTAGGCCATTTTTCAGCACAAATTAACCCCAACGTTGAATTTCAAAAAATGTCAATACACATTTTTCCCATATGGTGCGCACTTTATGAATGCCATTGTAGATCACCATGTCAAAATCCACTGATTATGTGTATCGCATAATTTACGCGTATATAATGCATTGCTAATACTTATATTAACAATGAGTTATTGAAAATACTATAGTTTCAGTCTGCTGCATGTATGTGGAAGTAAAAATGAAATACTAGTAGGTACAAATGCCAGTTAATTTTTAGAACATTTTGGAAGAACTTTGAAAACAAACTTTGATAAATAATTCTGCTTTTTATAAAAGTGTAATCATATATTCACAAAGTTCTTCCTGGAAGTGATCAAAGAAATGTATGCGTACATACATAAATGTGCTATATGAGTGTTACGTTTTCAAAAAACTCATTGAAAAATTGAATATACTTATATCAGGACTTATATAATTTGTCAGCTTGTCTACATTAGTATGAAGAAGTCGGAAATAAAGGCAACTTTAACTCGCCCACTATGTATCGCAGTGTGTACAAAAGCAGTTACTTTAAAACAAAAGCCATTATGAAAATTTCAATATAATCATGAACGAAGAGCGAAGTAACAGTTACAATGCAGCAAACAAGTAATGAAATGAAAAAATCCGCTGATCGGAGATAAAAAAAGCAGTTGCAATTTAACATAGTTTTAACAGCGCTTGTGGTGGAGGTTGCAAGCGATGCGGTATACTGTAATATGTAGTTATCAGTTAAACTTTTTGTAAAAAAAAGAGTGTAAAGTTATTATTCCCAAAACAACAAACATCATTTTCTAAATAGAACAAATTTATACCCCACCACTTAATATCTCAACTATTGTGAAAGGTATGTGCGTGATGTGCACTCCCCAATGGCTTCACCGATTTGCAGCACGTGATTTGTGACGACTCATTTCAGTATTTATTAGTAGACTATAAAAAAATAATTTTAAACCAGTAAAATATATATGTATGTAGCCGCCAGACTCTCACGCACAGTGACGTGATTTGCTCTTCGTCTTTCACAATAATTTCGCGTTAAAGTAACGTTTTGCTTAGGCTTAAAAAATGTTGAAACACGCCTTGAAGACAGCTCTAGAGATAGACAGGCTGCCGCCTGAGAAAAGAATGTCGGTAGCCGTAGTGAATATACGAAGAAGAAGCTCCGTCTTCAACAACGGACAAATAGCGAAACGGAATCTGAGAAGGAGCAGCTCTTTGTCGTGGCCAAATTCTAGATCGTCTAACGAGTTTGATGAGGTATCACAGTTTTTCATATGTATTTTCATAAGTATCCGTATTATTTACATGTATATCCGAGTGGTGAAACATTGACAAAACATTTTATGTCGCTTATAAATTCAAAGACATTTTAGAGAGAAAATACACATTTTTATTATACCGGGTGCGCCATTTAACTTAAGATACTCATATATGTATCTCAAACATTCAAAGTGCATATTTTTAACTAAACGTTTCGTTAAAAAGTTGTTTATACCGGATTCTTCGGTAATTCCACAACCATTTTCATTGTATTGTGTACTTTATAATCCGGATTTGACAATACTCGTTATTCTGGACATGTGTTTTAAATTACATTCTAGAAGTCTACTTCAAATAAATAAACTGAAATCGCCGGTAAGGGGTTCGCCTAACTTCCTATACATTGCAGCATTCTACGAGGCCTGATCAGTTCGTGCGTTTGTTTTGAATATTATACATACATTGTTTCTTCGCAACTGCTGAGATAACGTACCGACTCGACTGTTCTATACACAAATGAAAATGCCTTCTAAAAGAAAACATATTACGTTGTCAATTAAACAATAATCCGATATTTTAGAAATACTAAACCATGGTGAAAGTGGAAAATTGTTGTCAAGGATACGGGGTGGGGGGCATCAACAATTTCAGATATCAATAAAAACAAAGACAAAATTAAAAGGTATGGTCTATTTTTGAGTCAATTTCGTACTTGTATGTACTATGTGTGTGTTTCTTCTTTTAGATTTATTGATTGTGTGGCGAAAAATTGTCCAATAATCAAATTGCCGTCGATCCCTTCATAGCTGTACTTGCAGGAAAAATAAATGAGTTGGATCTCACAGCTACTCAAATGTATAATGCAGATGAATCTGCCCTTTATTGGAAAATGTTGCCTGATAAAACCTTGGTTCATTCTCAGGAAAAGACCGCACCAGGTCGAAAAATAAGCAAAGAATGCATAACATTTCTAGCATGTTGCAATGCTGATGGTTCTCAAAAATGAAAGCTCTTAGTAATAGGGAAGGCCAAAAACCCTGGAGCATTTAAAAATGTCAACCTACTTGTTGAGTACATATCCTCTTCCAATGCATGGATGGCAACCGCAATTTTTGTACAGTGGTTTCAAAGTTAATTTGTTCCTCAGGTTAGGAGACATTTAAGAAGTCTTAATTTGCCTGAAAGAACCCTTTTAATCGTTGATAACGCTTCAAGTCATGGAACTGTAGAAGAGTTGACTAGTGAGGATGAGAAATTTACAACAATCTTTCTTCCACCAAACTGTACAGCACTTTTGCAACCTATGGATCAAAATGAAATCAGACTGACAAAACTATTTTACCGGAAAAGTCTTTTAGCCCATATTTTATCTAATAATGAAAAATATGTTGTTAAGGTATTAAAAACCTTGAATTTAAAAGACACTGTATGTTTACTGTACAGTGCTTGGGGAAAAGTCTCCTCCGAAATCTTGCAGAAGTGTTGGCATAAAATCCTTCCTCAAGTAACAAATAATGAAGCAGACACTGAATATGAAGATGAAGACCTGATTCTTCTTAATCAATTGCGGCGCAATATGCTTTCCTTGGCGGAAGAGATCACAGATGTTTCAGATATGCTCAATATTCTTACAGAGCAAAATCAAAATCTGACAAACATGGAAATACATAACTGGCTTGAAAATGATGAAGCTTTGTTACCACTTGAAGACATAGATGTTGCAAACGAACGTCATGATAGTGACAATGATTATCCAGTGTTAAATACAAAGAAGACTGTTAAACATGACGAGGCAATTAAATGTTTTAATCTGTGCATAAAGTGGGCGAAAGAAAACGATATCTCGTTACATGATGTTATTACACTTCAGAGATTAAAAGAAATGGTTTTCTTTGAAATTAATCAAAAAAATGTTAAACAAACAAAAAATTACTAATTATTTTACAAAATAATATAACTGTAAGTTAGTTTGTAGTTGTTTTGTATTCTGTATTACCAAATAATTATTTGTAATAAACTATTTTGATTTTATTTCTCTTTTTTAATAACAAACTGTCCCGCTTCGGCAATCCGAATTATTTACCGCGGTTTTTATTAGTTCGGATTATCGAGGTTGCACTGTATTATGACTGATATTGCCGACGTTTTCAAGGTCGTTTGAAGGTCAACTTTATTTTTGAATTGGAAAACAATATTTCTCTATAGATAATTTCAATCTATGTACACAAAATTAATTTATTCTAATTGATAAAACCACCTAATTTATTACAAATGGCGATATTTATGACGTTTTAGAATTCCTATGATTCTTAGCGATATTACTGGTCGAAGATATTCCACGGTCACGGAAAGGTCCTCGAGAGGTTACTTGTGGATATCCTGCTACTGAAGCTAGACACTGTCACTGGTGAAAACAATGAAATTACAGTTCTAGCGGCAGTAGCAGAAGTTCCACATGTGTATATCTTCTCGATAACTATCCCGCGGCTGAGAAATATCTTCGACCTGTATTTTTAGAATTCTAGAACGCCACCAGTTGTGATAAATCAGGTGAAATTTTGTAAATTGAACTGGACATCTGTCAAGTGATAAATCGCTTATTGTTCCGTAAAGTTCGCACCTCATCGCGTTAAAAAAAATGTTTAATTCCATTCTGTAGATTCAGATTTCTGAATAAAGTGTCTGAAGAGAAGTACGGGTTTCCATTAAAAAAAATTAAATTGACGTTCCAATGTCCTTGAAAACGTTTTGTTGCTTTTCTAAAATTAAGAACTTTTATCTGAAACGTTTTGCTAAAAAAATGCACCGTTTCTGAGATATACAGTATGCGTAATGCGGGCATGGACCGGTTGTGAAAAAGGACAAATTCTACACTTCTCGTTCTCACGACCAACGTAGTGTAGTGAGAGGTCCGGTCTTATTCCCTCACTACCTTCGATGCGTATGCGGTTGCTTCTTATCTGTCGTCTCACTTCTGTTTGTCCTTTTTCATAACTGGCCGATGTCGGCTTTACACACACGGTATAAGTTATCTCAAGTTACGGGGGGCTTTCCCGCCTTTTCGCTGGAAAAAAAAGGTTTCTTTGGGAATTTTTTTTGAGTATAAGTTTTTAAGTATAAAACGGATTGAGACAATTTTTTTTAATTAAAAGATACAGGTATGTAGGTTACATTTAGTTTTTTATTTATTTTTTAAACCAAAATGGCGGCCGTCGATCCTTGTTCCAATGCAGCTACTTCAGGCGGACATGTCTCATGTTAATGAGAATTTTCTACGGCGCTATTCATCTGAAATCAAAAAATGAAACATTTTTATAATATATAGGGTTGTTGTTAGTGTTTATCATAGGGGTTTTTTTTAATTCAAATTTTACGCGATTTGGTGCAATTTTGAAAAAAAAAGTTCGATTTTCTCCTTAAATTTCTCCCTTTAAATTGTTATTAAAAAATCGAATTTTTGCAATATCAAAAAAAAATCCTATGTTGATCAATCATTATGTTGAAAAATCATTAAAATCGGTTAATTAGTGTCCGAGAAAAAATCTCATTCCAGTTTCAAAAACGTTGTTTTGAGAAAAATGCGTTTGAAGTTTTTTTTACGTTTTTTTTTTGTCATATAATTATGAAATTTTTTTACTTACAGTTCGTCATCAATTCGGGGCCCGTACAGGACACCCTCCTCTGTCTTGTAAACCTCATTTTGGCTTCACGTCAGATAGCGTCACGCATTTTTTCCACTGAATCCGCATTTCGCTGAATACGGATAATAAGTAACACGCCGTAATAAGTTGTCAATTACCTTGATGCACAGTGTTCCTGTACCTCTTCCCCCCGAGTCCCTTGTTTGTTTTCTTCGCATTACGGAGCCTGGTTCCCATGCGTTTTTCTCCACGTGACCGACGCGTTCCGTTTTCATTACTTTCGGATCGTTGTTGTACGGGTCCAAATCCAAAATCGCCTTGGAGGGTCTTACTGTCCCCGTCGCCAATATACTGAGCATATTTTACATTATGCTTTTCTTATGATCGTTGAAACACTTCCTTTACACTGTCCACCTCCATTTTCCCTGCGTGACTCTTTTCAAGCTCCGGGACCGTCATCACTAATCCGGCTGTAACCCGAAATCTAATACACGGATCACTTTAAAATTTCAGGACAATAAATTTGAATGTATAACGCATCGATTTCAGTAAAAAAAAAACGATTTTTTGAAACCGAAAAGCCCCCTTAAATGACGCACTCGGTATATACTGTATACAAATGGACCAAACTTGTAGCAAAAGGCAAGTTTTACATTTTGGCGCCTCGTATAGAAATTCTTGTAAAGTATGATCCTGTAAAGCGGTTATTACATTGTATACTTCTTGGCCCATATTTAACGTACCATTTAGCTCAAAGACAATAATTCGTCAAGATAAAGTTTTATAATGCGTTCTGGACATCCGAATTATATTTATCATCGAACAAACATTTTGTCGCGTTATCAGTCTGCAATGTTGGTAACGTACTATCTCGTGGGATAATCACTCACAAATAATGGTGTACACAGATTTCGCTGGTGCATTCGTAGTTTTTAACTTAGCACGCAAATGGCATCTTTTCTGCTTTTTAAAAAAGGCGAAAGCCTTTCTTAAACTTGTGAAAAAAATTGTGAGAAGATATAGCCTATTGGTAGTGTAAAAAGTAATCACTTTTTCTTTTCAGATCGATTATCCAGACATAGAACAAAATAGACGAGTACAAAATTCTCCACTAATGGACCATTCTCAACATCGCAGTTTCAACATTATGTTTGAGGATGCCGTGAGTATAATTTTAACATCGTCTAATTATAAATTAAGTAATACATGCGATTAATAGACATAATGCATACATTGTATAATTTAGCGATGGGCGCATCCGAATAAAAATAATGCAATACATGTAATTGAATTATTGCTGAATTCTAAAATAATTACGGTTTGTTGTACCATTTTTTTGTCATACCTGTCTATTGGTGAATTTTAATCAATCAAATTTAACCAATAGAAACATCGTTGTAATTTTATTACTTTCTAAAATAATAGTGATCTGTACATCACTTGATCCACCATACATAATATAGAGGGCAGTTGTCATCACTGTTTTTTTTTCATATGGGTAAGAGAGGTCTTTGACACCTCGTTTGAAATGTATTTCAAATTCTTCAACGCAGCTCTGTTTTTTGTTTTTCTGTTTTTTTAAATCGAACAGTTACCAAATAAAATGTCGTTTTTTGTTTTCGTAATTTTAATATTTATTTGGGAACCTCTGGACTGATTTTAAAAAAATAGAGTGCGTTGAAACCAGATTTGAAATACCTTAAACGAGGTAACTTCTTATAACTAAGACCCCCCTTTTACATTTCAAAACATTGCGACAATAACGCCCTCTTTGTATGTCACTTTTATGCACTGATCGGTATATTAGCTGGATAGGCAGTAAATGTAAGTGGGGGGAAACATGTGAGGGCCCACCATCTTGTAAGACAATAAGAAAGAACTATCGCAGCAGACCGGTTTTCGCGCTATGCGCATGATCACATGTCGGCGCATATTTGAATCCGATCAAGTGATGTGTAATAATAAATCTGATTATTAGGCTTCCGAATGGTGCGTGCCCGCGTGTAAAACTCCATAAGAGTATCCCGCGTTCCCGCGACGCGACGACGCGGATGGAGATGGCGTACTACTGCGCATACGCGTATATAATGTACAAGGCGCTTAAAAAATACGGTTTATACTTTCATTATTATAGAGTTTTATAGTGCCGAACGGCTGCGTTCCTGCGACGACGCGAATGGGGATGGCGTACTACTGCGCATACGCGGGCTCTGTAGCGTTTTAGAGAGAGGTTAATGCTGTATGTAGCACAGGAAAGAAATATACGCGTATATACATGTAATGTACAAAGCGCTTAAAAAATACGGTTTATACTTTCATTATTATAGAGTTTTATAGTGCCGAACCCTGCGTTGCCGGACACATTTCCGGACCCTACTGATTATGGAGTAAATTCATTATTTTGAGAACAGAAGGAAAGGAAGGATTTCAGATGATAGTTAATCAAAAAAGTAATTAACAATGTAGATATTTAAAACAAAAAAAATTGGTCCGGTATGGGTTTGAACCCGAGACTCAGGGACTGTCAAGAGTGGACATTGCCACTACTCACTTTTTCAGAGACCATTATATAAAAAACACATTCAATACATTGAATGCCTTGATTACAAAAAAAAAAAAACAACGCTTTTCACAAAAATATTTTTATTTAAAAAGTAATTCGCATAATAAGTATAAAGTACATTGAATATGGTAATAAGAGAAAACATATTTTTATTCACACACAAAGACGAGATGTGCTAACTAACTTACAAGACGACGGCTGTTCAAATCCTCCGAAAAAGGCAGTGTGGGGACTATTCTACTGCCTATCCATTAGTATACAGATCTGTGGAAAAAATACGAACGCTGTATGCAACTTACGAGTAATTGACTTTTCAGCACTTGCTGAACACATCTGGCAAAACAGGGACCGAACCATTTTACAATAATTGCACAAATTCAATCAATAAATCCTAAGTCCAGGAATTACTTAACTTAATGGCTTTAGTTCCTTTTAAATTAGTTTCTACTTCCGCTTTTCACAACTCGCGACACTATGAATCCGCTTTAATTAATCCGGATTTAGCCCATCATTAATGGATATGATGGGCTAATCCGGACTGAAATTGTGGTATTACGACTTATTTAACCAACAATTACTATGAATATATACTTATATTACTATAGTATATAATATATATTTGCACAATTACCATGTGCAAATATACATTGATTAATTATATATATTTTACATTATATGACAGAACCAATTCACAGTCAAACGGATATTGTGGTGGGGATTCCGGTAGATTTGTCCAGTTTGGAAATAAGAAAATAAATAAAACGATAAACTTTAGACGGGAATGGGATTTTTTTTTGTTATTTTTTAAATTAAGTTTTCTTTAAAAATAACAATGAAATATCTTGTTTTTAAAGGATAAATACCGTCCTTTGATACTAAAACAAAGGACTGTCCATTGAAACAAAAGACGATGACACTCTAGAGGACACCTTGTAACACTCTCCTTATCTCTTCTGTCGGGATGGGTTGTTGTATCAGCAAATCCAGAATTAAAACTTACATTCACTTAAAATATATGTAGGTATATTACTTTCTTTTTACCAGAAATATGAATATAACCTATTAACTAATTAAGCCAACTCGCGATGGGCTTGAGACCCCTCCCGATCACCTTGGTAGTCTCAGTCCGTCTGATCTTACGTCATCTCACCATTTTCCCATCATCATCACCATAAAGGTTTCTTTATGATCATCACTATTTAGTTCCTTCGCACTTACACATTAGGCAGGGGCGGCGTGTTACAACCTCTATCAATCAGTGAAATACATGTCACAAATTATGTGATATTAAATTTTGCATTATTTTTTCGTGTGCTTCTTTAGTGTTATTTGTTGGCATTGATTTCATCTTTTTAAAACTTGTTCTGACTTAATGATAAATAGCAAAATAACCAACGATAGGCTAATAAAAATGTGTCATACATGTTAACCTTTTAAACAAATATTTCGAATTGTTATATAAGTACTATTTAATTTTAATCGGTAAATATAGTCACTACAGAATTTCATTTTTCAATATATCGGGTGTCCCACAATGGCGTTCACAGATATCTGCACTGTCTGAAAAATTAACGTCATTGTGAATACATTTTTAAGATCTAATTTAGAACAGTGTGTGAGAAATAGAAATGAGAGTTTTGAGTGATTTCTGAGACAATTCGGATATATAGTCCAATAACTAAAATGAAAATTTAAACAAACCTTTCAAACCACTCCAAACAATAAAAAAAGTACATGCTAATGGAATAATGCTAGCCAGTTTTGTTCAAAAGATAGTTGTATTGAAAATGATACACTATGTTCTTTTTCAGTATGGTCAAAACATTCCACGACAGAGCCTGTACCACAAATGTAGCCGAGGTTCTCATTCTTCGGACACAAGTTCCGCATACAGCGGATCCGACACGATGGCCTCCACCCATTCGGAACTGGATGGAGACGAGCTTGATCTCACGGGCCTCGTCGAAAGCATCGTCGACAGCGACGAAGAGGATGATTTGGTGGAGAGCATGGATGTAAGTAAGCGCACCTAACACGAAATAAAAATTTTTTGGTGCTAGATTTTTTGTCAGGTTTATTCTATTGTGTCAAGCTGATTTTAAAAATCACTCTTTTATGTTTAATAAATAAATGTATTTGTTATTGAAAGTTCTAGCATTTGTTGAATGTCTCAGATAGCTTGAATATGTTTATAATACAGTGCGAAGAAAATGGTTCGCTTCAAATTCTGAAAAAAAAAAAAATTGTCGTCATTTCACAAAATGACCGATGAAGTCATAGCTTGGAAACAAAAGACGATGTGAAAATGGGATTTTTTTAAAAATGTGCCATTTTGAAAAACAAAATTGACGTGTTCGAGCATTTTTTTTTTAAATTTCCCAAAAAGAGATATCAAATTATTCAAACTTTAGGACTTCACTGTATAATAATAAAAAGCTTAGCAAAAACGTTTAAAAGCAGTATAACTGCCTATCCCCTCTACTGAAGAAATATATCACTGCAAGTCTTAAAATGCCCACTTAAATTTGCATTAACTCATTTTATTAAATAGATGTATATTGTTATTTGTCCATTTAATCTTCAACTTGATCTTACTTTGGCTTGTAAATTTTTCCAGAGTTTGACTGTGCGAGATCGAGTACGGGATTGTCTGGAGAAAGAGCCTACAGAAAGAACGGAAGATGACATAGAAGCTCTGTTAGAATTCACTCAACACTTGAAAGCTTTCACAAATATGACGTTGGCAGTAAGAAAGGCACTGTGCTCGGTGATGGTATTTGCAGTTGTAGAAAAATCTGGTACGATAGTAATGAATGATGGCGAAGAATTAGATTCGTGGTCGGTATTAGTTAATGGCTGTGTAGAAGTAGTAATACCTGGCGAAGAAAACCAAACTCTCACTATGGGAGATGCCTTCGGCATACTCCCTACAATGGACAAACTTTACCATAAGGGTATTATGATTACTAAATGTGACGACTGCCAGTTTGTATGCATAACACAGTCGGACTATTATAGGTAAGCTACTGAAATTTTGTTTTGAATTTGATTTTTACAGTAGACATTTCAAATAATGGATCAGAAGGAAACAAGAAATAACAACATTATTGAAACCTGTTTCCAAGATTATAGATATATTGAAATGCGAGGGTTTAATAAATTACTATATATTTTGATTCTGCTCTCTCATTTGAAATGTCTAGTTTTAATAGACTTTGTCTAGTTTGGCAGTTTAAAAAATACAAAAATTCATCTTGTTTCGCAGAATATTACATCAGGGAGAAGAAAATACGCGGAGACATGAAGAAGACGGTAATTTGATAATGGTAACTGAACTCAGAGGATCTCTGGAACCTAGCAGTAATCGAAGAGGACACGTAGTAATTAGAGCGACGCCGGAACGCCTAATGCTTCAGCTAATAGAAGAAAATTCACTAACGGACCCTACATATGTAGAGGATTTTCTTCTAACCCACCGTGTTTTCATAAAAAGTCCACTTCACGTCGCAAATCAGCTGTTAGAGTGGTTCAAAGATTCCGATGTGAGGGACAGAGTTACACGAGTAGTTTTATTGTGGGTCAACAACCATTTTACTGACTTCGAAACAGATCCCGATATGATAGAATTTCTAGAGACTTTTGAACAAGGCCTGGAAAATGAAAATATGGCCGGACAGTTGAGGCTGCTAAGCATAGCATGTGCAGCTAAAGCTCGAATACGAAATGTAGTTTTGGCCAGACCAAATCGTGATGAGCCTTTAAATTTTCAAATTCTCAGCGGCTTTGAGCGAAACTTCGAATATTCATTTCGAAAGTGGATAAGAAATCTAAAGCTGAAGACATAGGTCTGAAACGGGGCGACCAAATCTTGGAAGTGAACGGGCAAAGCTTCGAACACGTATCCCACGCTACAGTGCTTTGGAAATACTCCGCGGAACCACCCACCTAAGTATTACTGTCAAATCGAATTTGTTGCACTTCAAAGAGATGCTAAATACTCCCGACAACTCTCCCAGACCGAGGAGTAGAAAAGTGTTGGAGATCTCAAAATTACAACCCGATCCCAGAGCGCGGCTTTCCAGTGTGGACGGGAACATAATATTAGGTCACGATCCGCCCGCGTCGCAACCAGTAACAATAAGCAGCCCCGCCAAGGAAGGTAAGAAGCAGAGTTTCATGACCCTGGGACCTAAGAGACGGTTACAGAAGGCTTTAATGAAGATGAACATCTTGCCTAAAAATATTATTAAGTAAGTCAAATAAAGTATATCGGAGTGTGTCAAATCTAAATTAATGAACAAGTTTTTCTAGTGTCGGAATTAGTCAGGATCAAGTCGATAGTTTTAATCCACCTTCAACGTTAGGGACAAACCTTTACCAGTCTCAGAGTAATCCAGATCTGATGTCTATTTGCTATGATGATTTAAGGTGTACAGATTACCCCGAGCATGTGTTAAAGGTAATATATAGATTCTAGATCCAACACCACCAGGTGAATTTTAATGGACAATAAATAAAACAGTTTAGGAATACTTAGTAATTTATTTTGGTTAGTATAGTCCTTCTAAAGTGAATGTGAAGAAATAGATTTTTAATTCCTTTGGTGGCTAACGCCGCCCAATGGCGTTCATATATCTTTTATAAATTCGAAAACTGTGAAATAATTTTTTTCATTCAAATCAATATAGGAGATTAAAATTAGCCTGCATACAAAACTTATAATATTTGTAATATAATTTTCTGTAAATAATGCTCATTTAGCCAGACAATCTGAAAAAATTGTCGTCAACCTGATTTTGGTTAATTCATGAATGCTCGCGATAACCGCATTATCAGACATTTCAGAATTTTCTTTTTTCAAACACGTGTACATATTTAAAACAACGCGCTGACACTGAACATGTAAATCTTTGTTTTTAAATTCGACCCTATCATCAGTATCATTTATTGCCCAATCATTTGACTGTGGTACCAAATTATTATATTCCCGCGATAGATCATCTCGAACTGTCGTTTCAAATGGTCAAAATGGTCCAAAACGCCATACTAATTAATTACTAATAAATTATATTTGTAAAACTTACTCGTTATTCAGAAAAGTTTTAATGAACCTAGTTGAAATCAAACACAAATATTCACTGGCAGAAACAAGAGGGATTTATTAATGTTGTAAATCATTTTAACGACACAGTGGACCGCATGAATAGCTAACCAACGTATTCGATGCAATGCAAAATACTCTAATTGGGTCACTGTAGCTCACTTGTGGTTGTAACATAAATGCTGCATGTTGCCGGCCCTTCAAGATGTTCTTAAGTATAGTAATATACATTAAGTTGTTTTAATTATTTTTTTTTCCCAGCAATTTTAAACGCCTTATTTTAATGCTAACTAATAAATTAATCCTGGAGTGGGTACTGGAACCTTCAACGTAGAAACAAAAAACTGAACGTTTTCCATGAAACACCCGAACTACTATACTTTTCTCGACATGCGAAGATTAAAACAGTTTTAATCTTCTCCTGAAGATGCCAACTCGGTTGGCGAAACGCGCGTCGAGAAAAGTATAGTAGTTCGGTGTTTCGTGGGAAAACATCCAGTTTTTTTTAATAAATTTGTATCTATGTATTTTTTTTATTATGTCCAAACCAGCTTTCTAAGAACTAACAGTTTACTGAAGTATGAATATAACATTTGTATAGTGAGCTTAGCAATTTTAGAAAATATATCTGACAACCTTGTTTTTTTTTTCATGTCTTCACATTCACATTAGAGATACTATATAAGCTTCATCAATTGATTATATTCTTGTCAATAATTGTTATATTCTTGTTTGTGGAACTTGTCTTGAAAAAGATTATTGTCGTGGTTTTTATTAGAGAGTTGCCTATTAATTATAATTCAAGGTGATTGTCAACCTATAGAGGCTGTGCCAGCCTAGAAAGAATATTATTTGACATTTATGCTTCATTTTTATGTCAAAGTCACTCCATTTTGACATTTACTTCTATACAGGCCAGGTCACGCCTTAATCATAGTACGTAATCAGTAGACCGACTCGCATTTTGGCACCAAACTGATTTTCCAAGTTACTATAATTTTTTGTCTTTATCATTTAACGCTTACATTTTATAGCATTTATGTAGGTTATGATATGATATAATAATAATAACAATATAGGCATATTCATTATTGAGTAATGAAATTTAATACAATCTTAACTAAGAACCTTAGTAAAACCTTAAAACAAAATTAGTTTAGTATGTAACACGTAAAACAACATAAAGAAACACTTGTAACTAATAATTAGAACATACATTCAACAGTACCAAAGCAATGGAATACACTACTAATGGAATACACACCAATATAAGAATATTGGTGTGTATTGATTAGTACAAACTTAGCATGTCTGATAAAACTAAAAAAAAAAAATACTGTATTATCTAATTATTTGATGTTAGTTTCACACTGAAACAAGTGATGTGAATAGAGTAGCACACTGAGCGCCTTGTGAAGGTCACAAATTTTGGTGGCACTTTTTTAATCTTAAATCTTGCAAGCTGGTTTATTTGTATCACAGCGTTAGGACGACCAGCAAATCACTTGATTGTTGGTTGGCGCTTTGAAGTGAATAAGCCAGCTTTCGTGACCTCGGACTACTGGTCAGTGTGCATGTATTGAAGTTTTGCAATGGTACAAGGCATATTTACCATCAGTGCTGTACTAGGAATTTTAAAAGAAATATTTTGTGGTTATTTTTACATGATGGATATGTACACAGCATGCAATGCGCGTGCTTTATGATTTTGGATAAAGTGGTTTTGCTGATCATCCTAATGCTGTGGTTGTATACTGTGCCTTAAGGGAATTCTACTGAGCAGTGTTTCCATATCAAGTGAACACATGTTTTATACTATTTTGGTAATCATGGGTTTAACAGAAAAATTTAGGACCACAAATTAGATATTGAAGATTTATAATATATAGAGAAATTTTAATAATTTACCAAGTATCTTAACTGTAATTTTTTATGCTGTAACGAATTATATATGATAAGACATTTAATTTTTAATAAATTAACATTTTTGCCCCAGGTGTACAAACCTGACCAGAGTTACAAATACCTGTTAGTTCATAAGGAGACCACCGCGCACGAAGTGGTGATGCTGGCATTGCAAGAATTTGGGATGACGGACCCCAGCAGTAATTTTAGTCTCTGCGAAGTTTCCGTGACCGATACGCAAACCATAAAACAGAGACGTCTGCCCGATCAGTTACAGAACTTGGCGGAAAGAATAGGACTAAGTAGTCGATATTACCTGAAAACTAATGGCATAACCGAAACATTGGTACCTGATGAATTAGCTCCCGAATTAGTGAGAGAGGGTGCAGTACATTTCTTGCAGCTCAATGCTGTCGAGGTTGCCATTCAGTTGACGCTTCAGGATTTCAGTATTTTTAGACAAATTGAGCCGACGGAATACATCGATGACCTGTTCGAATTGCAGTCTAAATATGGAACTCCAATGCTAGATCAGTTCGCGGCACTAGTCAACAAGGAAATGTTTTGGGTTGTCAGCGAAGTTTGTGCAGAACATAATCCAGTGAGAAGAATGAAAATTATAAAACAGTTTATTAAAGTTGCAAGTAAGTTTTCAATCTAACAAATACATTAACAAATATAAAAATTGTGTAAACACTGTTAAAATTTATTTAAAAAAAAAAAATTAATACCTTAGACGTTATAAGCACTGACTTGTGTCTGATAGCTCTTGAATGACCTTGGTCTTTGCAATATACATCCTGAAGAAGAATTTTTCCTATGCAATTTGATGCGGAGATTTTGAAAAGATGCAGCATTCAATAAAATATGTTCTTCTGTTTACATCATGCAATTTTCATCCAAAATACTACATATGGGCCTGCCAACAGATATAACGAGGAATCCAAAAAAAAGTCGTCATAGTTGGCCGAGCAAAAAATACGTATTTCTATTCTTAATCTTAAATTTATATATTACCTTATTTAATTGCCAAGGTTGTCACATTATGTGACATCCATCTCTCGTTCATAGCCAGATTTGATGACGTTTTTTTTTTGGATGGCTCTTTAGTAATCTCGTGAACATCATGTGCTGTATTATTTAACATATTTAATCACAGTGTAAAGTGGTGTTGTGTAAATTTCCTAAAATAGACTGTGCTGCTTGCATACATAACAAAAAGTTTCCACAAATTGTACAAGACGTGGATTTTTTTGCAAGAATATGTATCAGGTTTATGCTCCTTGCCCGTGTTTGATGTTAAAATGATCCTCTATTAAGTTTAACTAACATGTTCAAACAAAATTCACTCCAAAAAAATTGCTGTCTAAAAATGATCATTCTAAATAATGGGTCAGTTATCAATCATTAGTCATTTGTAATAAATTACCAGTCGTTTAACAGCACTAGCTCTAGTAAAATTTTGGTAACAACTAATCAGACAAGATCTCAAATCTTTACTGATGATTACTATATCTGTTCTCCTTCCCAAGTATAGCAATGGAATTTTGCAACTGCATGTATAGCGGGCAGCATTAGCGGCTTTATCTATAGACACTTATGGTCATTTAAATCATCTCATCTCAACAGGAAAAGGAATGTTTGTAGTCTTGCTAAACAAGAAACTAACACCACAAAACCTTATAGACTTGTGATTAACAACTACTAGTGCCTCCAATATCATATGTATGTTATCAGTGAATAGTATAAATTCAAAAATATTCCACCAATTTATGAGGGGATAAAAATTGCATAATGGAAATACTTAATGCGACATTTAAATTACGCATCCATATTTTTAAATTCATATAATCTCACCTTGCCTCGTATTTATTTGTATTCAGATATAAAAATGATATAACGCGATAATTTAAATTCCTCTCCAGAGATCCTGTATACAAAACATCACAATTTTTAGGGCAATGTAAGGAGTGCAAAAATTTCAATTCCATGTTTGCAATCATCAGCGGATTGGGTCACGGTGCAGTGTCTAGGTTAAGGCAGAGTTGGGACAAGTTGCCAGGAAAGTACCAGAGGGTATTTTCAGAACTACAACAGCTTATGGATCCGTCCAGAAATATGAGCAAGTACCGTCAATTAATAAGCGCAGAGCAAACACAACCCCCATTGTAAGTTTATTGTTTAATTTTATTGTCATATAGTTACTAACACAAAATGATACCACACATTGTGACAACATTCTTTATTTTTTAGTCATTTCTGGTACTTACTTATACTGTAAGTTTAGGTGTCGTCCTTTTGTATTGTTTTTCCAACTTCTTTGTTGTATAATTTAAACTTATTTTGCATCATTGTTGCCCTGTTATGTGTTTACTTTCATACACGATCGTTATTAAACCTTCTGTTCTTTTGTGAGGTTAGCCCATATTTTGTTAAATATAGTATCCTAATATTGTTTTTCCCTTTTTTAGATTCCTTTTTATCCAGTGGTTAAAAAAAGACTTGACTTTTATTCACCTTGGCAACGATTCACAAGTTGAGGGCCTAGTAAATTTTGAAAAGTTACGGATGTTAGCTAAGGAGGTCAGATCTCTTAGTAATATGTGTAGTAGCCCATATGATTTACTTACGATGCTTGAATTGGGTGGCCAACCACCGAGTAATGCCATGGTAGCATTAAATCAGCTCACCACTGCTTCTTCTCAGTATCACGCACAAGGTAAGTACTTCTTAATACACTCGAACCCCTCTTAATTCACCAAATCTGTGTATCATCACCTCGCTTAAGTAGCAAAATTTAGTCTCGCTTAAGTCGCGATCATAACGTCAACTTTTTCGTGTTTTAGCTGCAAAAAGAAATATTTAGAGATATACCACGGCACTTGTTACAACGAAAAATGAGCCAACTGAACAAAAAAAATAAACATAAGTATACCCAGTCGTGCGTGACAAAGTTCAATTTTCCACTTGAATGAATATTTTAAAGGTTAAATATTTTAAAAGACACCTAACCTATTTTAAAGGTTAGATGTCCATATTTAATGTATTACACAATCATTTTTTTCAATAAAAATTGTATTCATGCGAGAATCCAATTTCCAAACGTAGTTCTAAAACTTTTACAGGCGGCGACTTAACCGGGACGGTTTCGCGACATAATAGGGGAAAACGTAGTGAAATAAGAGAGGATGTGAATTAAGCGAAGGTGAATTAAGAGGGGTTCGAGTGTATATGTTCACCAGTTAATTTAATCAATAGTAGTGTATATTTTACAAATATATACATAATTATGTAGATGCAGTTAATTACATAAAAATACTTTTATTGAAATTTTATTATTTTATTATAATTCAATACCTCATTAATAAAGTGATTGTTGGTGTTGGCATTAAAAGAAAGTAGCCATGAATTAAATTTAATCAGTAATGATTTTCTTTGATTTTGCTTTTATTTAAAAAGCATGTTAATTTCAGTTTCTCGTTAGCTAATTTAATTACTGATTGTAAGTAAAAATGTAGAGAAATAATAATGACCGATACACTTTTTATATACAGTGAAACGCTACTTTGTACTCAACGCACATTTCGCCATCATCAGAGTAAATCTAGGTGGAAAGGTAAACAACAAATTCTCAACCTCTTCCCAAAAATCTTGGAATTATACAGAACAAATTATATAAAATTTCCAAATATATTGACATAACTTTGGAAAACATCTCAATAAATATGTTACAAACAGGTTTCGCAACTAAATACAGTGGAGTCTTTCAGAGTGTGCATTTGTAGAAAAAGTGTTTAAGTTTTTGTTTCTAGACCGAAGATTATGGTCCCACTCCAATGTAACTAATTATTACTAGAAGCTAATTAAAATATTTAAATTAAAATTCAATGGTTTAAGTATTGAATGTTTCAATTCATATCTTTTCAGGACAAGCTACAGTAAAAGCGGCGAAAAAATCTACTGCGGCTCCAAATCCCAAAAAGATGTTCGAAGAATCTCAGATGGTCAGAAGGGTGAAAGCCTATCTGAATAACTTGCAGGTGGAAACTGACGAGGCGAAGCTCCATGAAATGTCCCTGGAATGTGAGGGAGCAGCCACTGGTGGCACATCGGGCCCGGAACTCAGAGATCTAAAAGGCATGCCTCGCCCGCACCTTCGACCACCAGCAGTACTAGTAGTGCAAGTGATGAGCGGAAACCCACAGCTAAATTTGGTAAGACGCTAAAGACCTGAAAACTGTTTGTAGACTTGATTTTTAAGTAAACAAACCGTCCTTTTGTATAGCATAAACAGCGAAAAGAGAATGATAAGAAGGGACATTGACTAATCTGCCAAATTCATATTTTATTGTCTTGATGATGGCAATACTTCATATATGGAGACAAAAAAAAACGTCCTCAAAGTTGGCCGAGAAAAAAAAGACGTATTTCTATTCTTGATCGAATTTATAACCTTATTTACTTTTCAAGACTGTCACATCATATGACAGCCATTGTTTATTTTACAAATTGTGACAGTCACTTGTCAAAAGTTTGACATAACCAAAAAGCTTAGACATGACCGCTTAGATAAACCGCTATTTCTATCTCTCTCGTTCATAGCCAGAGTTGATGACGTTTTTTTTGGATGTCTATATATTTCTATAAAGGTTGCTATGTGTATCCACCATTCGCTAATGTTGTCAGCAAAAATACAGTAATAAGAAGAAACATTAGCCGATTTGACAAACACCTATTAGATTGTGCATGATCTGACTGTGTTAATACTTCATCTATCTTCTTCTAGAGGTTGCTACCATGTACACACCTTTATTGTTTGAAATTTTTTTTAGTATATACATTATAGTCAATAATAACAACGGCTTTCAACAGAACAAATGAAAAATTTAGAAATGGAAAACTCCAAAAAACTACTCCAATATTGAACCATCTGCCATTTGTTGTTGCTTAAGGGAATTGTATATTTTCCATGTAGAATTGTTGTAAAAATTGATAGGAGAATCCGTACAGTACCTGACAAATAATAGCTGAAGTATTGCCAAGCTCCAACTGTACGGTCATTCAGTTTAGACATCAAAGATCAATAACTCTCATAAAAGACATCAAAACATCAAAGATCGATAACTCTCCCTTATTGTCATTCTCTTTTTGCTGGTATAAACGTAGAGTATCCTATTAATTTCAGGTTCAGCATCACCTCAGGCAGTTAGAAAATTGTTGGCATTATCAGAACCGACTAAGACGCGGCCGCATCAACCGCGACCACCTCCCACACATGGCATAACTACCAATCAGGCTAGTCCAGCGGTTAGAAGAGCACCTAGTGCGACAGGTAAAAATAGTGTGTCTTTGAGTAAAGAGTTATGACGACAATTGATTATCGACTCCATGACATGAAAAGTCTCAGTTCCGTTTAATGTTTCAATGATTTGTGTTTTTTCCTGATTGGTGATTCTTTTGCAACAATAATCTGAAATCACTGGAACTGTACATTTACTTGTTTTATCTATAAATTACTTTTAATCAAATCCATTCAGTTGGAACATTTGTTTTATTTTTTTATTTGGATATGCATAAAATTTTTATAAAAATCAACCTCGCTTCATCAAATATTTGATAACTAATCCAATGAAACTTGTATGGGAAATGGAATCTTGTCGGAAATTGGAACTAATCTAATCCATTGATGAAAGATAATGCACCATTACAGTTTTCAGTTTAGTGCCCTAGAATCATTCCTTTATTATCGATGAAACCACCAAGGATCGCACTGGAACCAAAAACATTATAATTTCTAATTTTATGTTTTCAGGTAGTTACTCCAGTTATGGCTCCCATAGTTCAAGTAGTTCAGGCGCGGGCGGCAGAGCGATGCATGAAAGATCACATTCCGATACGCCAACACCTTTACCTTCCGTAGCTCTATCGGCGGAGAGCAGTAGCGTTACGTCTCTAAGTAATTTACCATTGAGGAAAACTGTTACTTCGGGTGAGTGCGATATTTCCAGAAAGATCAATTTCAATCAATTGCTAAGCAGATTATTGGAGAAAAGCATGTTTTCATTATGCACATAATGAATAAAAAAAAAATGTAAACAAAACGATTAAAAAAAACAGTTCTTTGAGTAATGTGTTATCATGTACCACGTCGTGTGAACATATTTAAAGTTTCTCCATTGAGTCTATATACGAGCTTTAAAAAATCTAAACTGTTAAGATTAAAAATAAGTAATATCCAAAAATTTGTATTAGTAATTTTTATTTACGAGTAATATTTTTTGAGTAAAATGTTTCATATTGTCATTCAGAGTATTACTGAATTATCAGATATGTTACGTACGCATAGTCCTTTGCTGTGATAAGCATAACTGTCTATCATACCATAGTATAAAACAAAGTCGCTTCCCGCTGTCTGTCCCTATGTATGCTTAGATCTTTAAAACTACGCAACTGATTTTGTTGCTTTTTTTTTTTTAATAGATAGAGTGATTCAAGAGGATGGTTTATATGTATAATACATGCATAATATAGCAGAGAAACACTGATAATTTTAGAGGTTTCTAATGTGATGTCGTAAACCTTGCGAAGCCAGGCGGGTCGCTAGTTTACTATAAAACAAAATCACTGTTGATTAGAAAAAATCCATAAAAAACAAAATGTAATCAAAATAAATACTTATATTTTACATTTTCCTGTAGTCTCATTATTGTATCAAAAAATATTTGAAAACCTAAATTGCTTATATTTTGTCAATAACTTCATCTTGTCCACTTAGCTTATAAAATTTCAAAAGTTTTAAATTCAGTTTTTTTTTAAGGATTCTTTTTTAGAAGCAAGTAGAAGTAAAGATATTTTATATTGTGAACTTAGTAGCGAGACATCCAAAAAAAACGTCATCAAAGTTGGCAGAGAAGAAAAAGATGTTTTTCTCTCCTTAATCGAATTTATAACCTTATTCACTTGTCAAAAGTTTGGCATAACCGAAAAGCTTAGACATGACCGCTATTTCCATCTCTCGTTCATAGCCAGAGTTGATGACGTTTTTTTTAATGTCTAGTTTATAGTAGACCTTAAAATTATAGTAGACAAAAAAACCATCAACACAAACCCATTATTTGCTGCTGCGTAACTATCAGAGGCAAGTGGAGCAACATGTATAATTTCAATTGACGGAATGCAATTATCACATTTACATTACCTATTTTTATGTAATGACAACCAAAATGTTCAACAAACGTAAAAATAACCAGAATACCTTATGCACAGTTGTTTCAGTGTCTTATTGTATTTAGGCAATGGACTAGTTCGCCCTACTTCCATGTGATTAGGAACGTTTGAAGACGCTCAAAAAAACGAGCACAAAAAGGTGAGGAGCCTGAATTACACCGCTCATCGTAATGCCCGATCATCATGCCTTATTTTGGCACATCGTTTTTATAGAATTTGCGCTGTGTAATTCAGAGTTCATTGACCGTTGAAGAGGTTGTTCAGTCTCTTTTTGACGTGGCGTTTTATAGTGTTCTTGTGGGATTTTTTATATCTACTACAACTTTAAGGTCAACTACATGTGAAATAAATGACCAAAAATGAATCATAAATTGTAAATAAATCACATGTAAATATATTTCAGCATGAGCAAGAAACCTATATTTTATGATCGATTCCGTCTGTTTCCTCCAAAGAATCTTTAGCACATTGTATTAGCACTGACTTGTAATTTAGACACGTTTTTCCATTACTCTTGCATCTTGTTTCTGTCGAGCACGTTCATCAAAGGTGGCATGTTTATGCAGGTTCTGTAACTTCCCTCAGACTCTGGTCACAGCACCATCAGTCAAGTGACGAATAGTTCTATTGATTGTCACTCATATCAGCAGAGGTGTCCCAGCCCACCTAGGCACCCCCCTCCACTACCAGGTATGTAGTCCTTTCTCTTTCTGTCACTTCACGTGTTACTATAAATTTTTGGCGTGTATGTGTTTTTATGCCTGCTGTAGAAACTGATCTATTTAATATACGTTTAGGATATTGTGTAGTTTTGAGAGTACCATGACAGAGGTTATTAAGGGGTCAACCTGAATCTGAAAATTACATATATACAATTTTGATCGTTATGAATTAAAGTTGATACAGAGTTTGTATTCATTGTATATTTTTTGCTTTTCTGCAAAAGCTCCTCTCTGATTTAAAAAATGTATGCGTTGTTGATGTTTCATTCAAAGGTTTTATAAATATTTAAATTTAAAGAATAATAAATGTATTGGAACTGTCAGTGTCTAGATTGTGATTTGTTTAAAAAACGATTGGTAAATTTTTCATTTAGAGGGTTTTTACAATACTTGGTGAATTCTGGTCGCTAAAAAAAAGATGCCAGTGGTAAATATCAAAAATCAAGAAGGCGCCTGGCGCTTATGGTAAATCTATTGTACCATTGGCTCCTCCATCATTTTTTATATAATTTCTATGGGCGTGTCCAACATTTTTAACATATAACAACACATCCATCAATTTTAACAAAATTTACCATCAGCATCACGTCTAATAAAATTTGCTATTGGCGCCTTCGCCATTAAAAAAATGACAATCTAGAGCCTATCAGTTCCAATACAGTTTCATTATTTAATACTTAATAATGAAATGTCAACAAAGCCTACATTTTTAATATAAGAAGGAATATTTCTTGCGGAAAAGTAAAAATATATATAAAAAATATATATATCAAAATTAAATAATGACTGTCATAATGTAACAGCTTTGACAATTAAATAAGGTTATAAATCTAAGATAAAACAGAAATATCTTTTTTTTTTTTTGATGGCTAGTTATTTACACTAAAACAATGGTCATATTGGATGTCTCAAGAGAAATAAAAACATGCATACGCTCAAAATAATGGTAGCTATTATTTATTTATTTATTTATTTATTTATTTACGGGTAACCCCATTATGAATTACAAATTACACTAAAAGTATAGTAATTATTACAATTAGGTGTACAATTCTGATAATATTTGAACTATTATCAGATCTGACTACTACTAGAGAAGTAGGATTAACTGCAGACGTCGATATGCAGAACTAACTTTGTGGGTTATGCGGGATTTACAGGGGTTGATTTTCTCTGCAAATCGCAAAGCAATATGGCTGAAATCGACCGTGTAAAGAGTGAATTCAACAGTCCGCAGGTGACTGAAATTGCAAACGTCAAAGTAGACTAGCTATCGACTTTGTCGTGCGGTGGGTGACTAAAATCGACTGTGAAAATGATCAGTTCAGAATCAAACAAAACATTTCAAACGAAATAAATTAGTCACGTGATATTTTATCCACTGTGAAAATAGAGTGTATTCAATGGGGTGGCTAGCCGCACGACAAAAATCAACCTGTGCAAACGCCTCTATGATACTGGTAGGTATGATCCAATTAATGATTTATTCACTTTATATTAATTAATAAATATTTTAATTCGAAATCCAAAACACATTTACAGTCAAAAATGTTACGATATAGGTTGTGCATGCTGATAGAAAAGTTTTGTAGTATGTGTACATATGTAGTTCACTATCACATGAATACACATATCTACATACAAATTAGGGTTTGGTTATTACCTTTTTAATTAAAACAGACTACATCAATAACAATCAAACGTCAGTTTAATGTCCGTTCCATATTTCCTGTATAATTTACCGATATTATAAACAGAGAGATACCAATTTATAATAATTTTAAACTAAATATGTGACTACAATTGTGATATTGTCAAATGAAAACCTGTAAAATGTCTTTCCCGGGATATTTTCTTTGTTTACCTGGCTACAATAAAACACCAATTTTAACACACAAAACCAAATAAAATCGAAAAATCACTTTGCTTCGTTCATAGTGATACCAATATGGCCGATTGACATTAGAAGTACCAATGTTAGATCATGAGCATTCCCTCTAGGTTCTTCTAGGTCTCGGTAGTATAATTTCACCCAGGGTACCCAGAGCAAAAATTTGCGGAAATTTGTTTCGTTGCCATGGTTCTAAAAAAAAATCTATTTGAAGATATAGATGTGAAATTTTACAATTGTACATTTCCAAACTAACGTCACTATAAATATTACAGTTCCAATTGTAAGAATCTAGATTATTATTTCTATGTTCTCTTTTTCTGTGTGTGAAATATGAAGTATGTAAAGAAGTGAGAGACAAGTCACAAAAACCATGATGCTATAACCTTCACTACACAACACAAAACATGTATTAATTGTTCAGGATAGTCATTAAATAGCATCAATCAATGTAGATTACAGCATCATGAAATCTCTCTTTTATTTCTGCTTAATCCGAAAATTATAAATAAAGTATATGTAAATCCTTTTTTTGCTATGCCTAAATGTCTTGAAATATCAGTATCATTTTTTTTTGTGTTTGTCATTTCGTCCTAGATTTTGAAGCGCCATATAAAAATTTTCATTAAAAAATTAGTTAATTCATTTTCCATGATATTATACAGTAACTTTTTAATACATACGTATTGTATATAACAAATAAAGAACAAATTTGACATTAACCTCAATTTAGTACGGAACTTATTTTTTTATATTATAAATCCTAAAATGCACACTAATGAATGTTTTTTTGCTTACGGGTTTTTCAATTTTTTTTAACCATTAAAAAATCTCATTAAGCAGTTTCGATTATAGACATATTTTAAGTAAATCTACAAATGCATAGCTATGGGTATGTTACGTTTGCGTGTATATAGATATAATATATGTATGGTATTATTCAAGTATATATGCCTTTGTGTTTGTCTACCATGGTTGTTACATTAGTTTGTTGTTTGTCATTGGTGATAGGCTGGTATCCTTCCCGTACTGGTGCTATGCCTCCTTGCCCTCATGCTGTGGCCGTTTTACCCCCTTTACCTCATGCTTTGCGTAATGTCAATGGTAAGTTTTGTAGGATCGAATATTCTTGTAGCTGCTGTTAATAGCTGAAGTAAAAAAAATGCACTACATAGCAACAGTTTGTGAAAATATTTAGAGATCTGAATTTTATCTGCTTTGCTTTCAATCCATTGGAAAAATAACTTGGACTAAGGATGATACATTTCTATATTCATAAATCCTCAATATTTTTCATAATTAAGTATTAGAAAATAAGAATTTCATTTTGTTTATTTATTTTTTATTTGAGTAAGAAATTGGATAGGGCTTATACAATTTTTTTATCACTATTTATTTATTAATTGATTTACACTATTCTACAGGTATACTACCCCCAATTACAGAATAGGTAAAAACAAAAAAAAAACATGCTAAACTACTAAGTACTTAAACACATATATAAGTGTGTTACACTTATAATACACTAAAATAGTACTAATAAATACAGTAAACAGTCTACACAGATTACATAAAATATGTACAAATGCTACTGATAACAATAAGATAAGACAAATGATACTGTTAAATTTACATAAATACAGGATTTTTGAGTCTAGTCTATTAATTTTAGTCTAGTCTAGTCTACATATTAAAATTTTTTGCAGTTTTGAGATGCGGTTTTGAGAAATGTAAATATATTTTTTTGCGTAAAGCAATGTTGAACACAATAACAAAGTGTTCTTTTTAGGAAACCAAAAATTCGTATTTAAAAAAACTGTCAGAACATTGATTGTATTTACATACATATTGTATAGTTTAGTACAAGTATGACAAAACAAGCAAAACTGCAAAATATCCATTGCTTTTGAAAGAGGAGTAGAAGTAGTGCACCTAAAAAAGTAGGTAATGCATAAGATATACATAATCTGTGGATTCTCATATTTATAAATTTCTACAAACTCCTAAATATTTGTATATAAAAACCATTTTTGTTCTTCTTTTTTTTTGTGTTGCTGTTAGATTTCATGAAATGCTTAACAAGGTATGCAGGATGTAATAGCTATATTCCTTTTTATAAAACAACTCTGTAACTGTAAAACTACTAAGATTTTCCTTTAATATTTGCAAAAGAAAAATGGCTATACTTGTATGAATGTGATTAACCTTTTCCGTACGGAAGTGGTCGATATATCGACCACCCCCGAAGTCAGTGATGCCAAACATCAAATTCGTTGATTTTATACAATATTTTTCATATTAATTGGAAGGTCGATTTGTACTGATTTTTTCCCATATGGAAAAGGTTAACTATGTTGGTTTACGTTTGATGCTTTTTGCTTTATTTATTGCTTCAATTTATTTGGCTTCTGCACATGTATATTAACCAAATCACGTTTAACTACACATCTTGCATGTAAAACAAAATTTGAAAATATTAGCACTAAAAGCAATTTAGTTTTCTTTTAATTTCTAATGGTCTTGTATGCATGATCATACAATAAATGTTAAATGCCATATATACATACTTCTGAATGCTTTTTACACTAGTCATTCTTTGACTAAAGCTCAGTTTTACCCTTTCAGTTTTAAAAAAAACCCAGGTGTTAAAACTTGACACGATATGGAAAATTTTATGTTAAGTTAAAATTAAGTGAAAGAACCAGTGACATGCTCACTCATATAAATGTAGAATATAATTTAGAGCAGAATACGATAAAGTTAATACTTCATAAAATATTGTAGTATACTGGGTGACACAGGGGACTTGTAGCAGTCTCTGATTGCTTTATTTATTAATCTAACATTTTGAAATTTATATGAGTTATGTAGCTAATGAATATTTTTTTAACTTGTCTCATTTGCCTTGACATTAATTTTTTAGTCATGTAATACATGATGGTATTTGTTTTTTTAATGACAGTTCAAATGTATTTTATTAATAAAAAAAGAATAGGCGCCCATGACAAGATATCCAAAATTCTTTGAAACTTAGTATGTGACATAAAAAACAAAACTACTAAGCCGTTATCAACTTCATATTATTTACACCGGAATGTTAATAATGGCTTTGGTAATTTTTCGATTTCACAACCTACTAAATTTCAAAGGATTTTGGACATTGTGTCATCGGCGCCTAAACTGTTTTTAATAATATTCATATTAACTGTTAGTAAAGAAACAAATGCCAAAATATGGCTGAAAAGTGGATTTTAAGCCGAATGAGATAAGTTAAAAAATATTCAGAATTCTGTTTAAAACCAGGTCGACTTTCAGTTAAACCAGGTTACAAAAATAGCTCTTATTACTTGCTACATAACTCCTGTAAATTTAGAAATTTTATATTACTAAATAAAGCAATCAGAGATTGCCATGTGTCTACTGTGTCACCCAATATATGTATACACATTTACGTACGTATCTATACAGGGTGTTTGACGAAATTTTCCCGACGTTCGAGACTGATGAGATTGACATTATTTCAAACAAAAAAAATTTATGGATATATGTCCGATTCATTGTATTTATTGATCTAGACAGGTTTGAAATTAAAAGTATTCTTGACGGAGTTCCTCCTCGATTTTCAGGAATGTGTTTGCTAACTTGAATGAGTATTAACCTGAGTGTTGGATAACCTGAATAAGCAGAGGTTTGCTCAATGTTTGGTCAGCCAGGTCCTCAGACCTTAATCCTCTGGATTAGAACTTTATGAGGTTGAATAAAAGACTTTTTAAAAGAAAGAAGACAAGAAGTTTGCAAACAAATTAATAATATGTGAGGCTTTAAACCTAAGTATTTTTAACGCTTCAGATCAAGTGTAATGAAACTTTATTTCATTGTATTTATTCACTGTATTTATTGAACTTGGCAAGTGTTACTATCCAAGTTTATAACTATTCCTTTTATTTTCACGCTGATGAATTGTGCACTTTTCTATCATTATCTTAGCAGGGCTGTTTTTTATTTGTTCTGCAGCATTAAAAACCCTGTGGATCAAGCCTCACGTGTTTCCACTTTTCTCAATTCAGGTCTTTCATTCAACCTTACAAGTTATAAATAATTCAAAGGATTGAGGTCTGGGAACCAGATGTGGCCAAATCTGTGCCCACCTTAATATATCAAACGCCCAGAACTTGACCTATCTAATTTACTCATTCAATTAAGCAACTACTATCCACAAAAAATGAGGAACTCTGTCAAAAATCCTTTTTTGTTTGGAATATGTGAATGGGACACATTAATATTAACCTCTTTGCTTGAAATATCAAGAACATATTTTTTTTAATGCTGGGAGAACTTTGTGAAACACCCTGCATAGGTTTTTATTCAGTATTTTATTCACAATTGAGAAATAAAGTTTATATAGGATATAATTATGCACTGCATTTTAGTTTGCTGTGCTAAATATTGTTATTTTTACTATTTACTATATTAAAATACTGGGTACTTGTATTTTCCTAGCAAACCATCTGTATAATTTTCGACTTACATATGTGTTTAATAATGCAATTTTTTGTGTATAAATAAAACTATTGGTCAGAAAAAAAGTGTACATAACCATAATTTATTTATTATTAACAGCTTTCAACATAAGTAATGGTAGACGTTTTAAGTCAGATCAAAATAATGACAGATGTACTTTGTGTTGATACTACAATTGAAACTTACATTAACAGTAATAAGAATAAAAATGTGACAATATTTCGCCCTTATCAAATAACTCATTTTTTTTAGACTTGTTTAAAACACCAAATAACTAAGTAAATAACACCACATTTTTGCGTGGGTGCAGAATTTTCGAATGCTGATCAGAGAAGCATATTTTTCTGTCACTAGAGTATGTAAAGGGTATCACCGAGGTAAATGTGAAAAATAATCATAATGAAATTGAACTTCGCATACATTGTTTTGGAACTATAAATAATTGAATTTCATACTCCTACTCTTGGGCTAGTCACAGAATATAGCATATTCTACAAGCCCCATATTCCAGAGGAGCAAAAAGAGTGTAGTCCGAGCTGAAGACGAGTAGACTATACTTTCTCTAACACGGGTTTTAGAAATCATACAAAAAACTGTTCTGAACTCATAAAAGTCGAATGCATAACCAGAAATAAGTCTCATTTGTCAATCTTATCTTATTTGTTACATTTGTTAGACGTAACCATAGCAACCAAACGAAGATACTTGATATACCATACTGTTATCGCGTAAACGTCTCTGATTGGGAAAAACGTATGAAATATATTCTGTACAAGTGTACTAGAATTACATTCATTCCAATATAGTTTTTAAGTATGGAATGTTTATGTTTCTAGTGTTAGAGAAAAAATTGCTCTAACAGTATACACATTCACAGTAACAACATACACATTCCACAACTAAAAGCTACTCCTATACTGGAATGAATGGCGTTCTAACACGCTCATATGGAATATATTTCGTATGGTTATTGACTAATCAGAAGCAGTTTAAGCGCATATTAACGTGGTATATCAAGTACCTTTGTTTGGTTGCTATATGGTTACGTCTGACAAATGTAACAAATGAAATAAAATTGACGATGAGATTTATTTCTGGTTTTGCATTCGACTATTATAGAACAATTTTTTGTATGGTTTCAAAAATCTTATTAGGGAATGTATAGCCTACCACACATTTCGAATGGCATATTTCACACTCAAGAAACTGTAGACTTCACCTTTGGCTTGGATTATAAACTTTTTGCTCATGTGGAATATGGAATTCCATAACGTTATAAATATATTTCATTCCAAGAGTTATGACTTCTTGAAATTGAATCGAATTTCTTTAACCAATTTTGCGCAGTACGATCCGAGACTACATTGTCACCTTCAACTTCGCATATCTTTTTTTGCTGCTGCAGTTGCGTCTTTCCAGTAATGACGTAAAAGGACACGAACTTCAGCTTTGTCCGTGATTCTTCTAGAAGTTAAAAAATTTGAAGTAAAAGATCAATTAAAAATCTGAACATATATTATGATAGAGCAGTTCAAGAGCTTCAGAATAATATATAACACATACAAAAACAAAAAAACATAGAAAATCGGAAAAAAACATGGTTGACCCTAATATTTTACATGTGTGTCCAGTTATACCCTTTGATATACATTACTCTTTAAACTAAATATAGATTATTTATTATTATGTAGGTATATTTGATTCAGATTAATATTTGGATTTTTCTCAACTAAGAAATAATAATTGATAATGAAATTCTAATAAAAAAAAAAAAACCTTTGGAAAATTCGTTCTTTGTATGTTTGTTTCTAAAATGGAGGTGATAAAAGCTATGATCGTTTTATTAATATTTATAATAATTACTTGCATGTGACTGTTCAGTATTTCACACCATCTCACATTCTGTCTTAAAATGTAAACTATATATTTCTAACTTGTCTGCACATAATCAACATGAATTGTCTAATTTTCCTTAGGTCCTGGTAGAAGACAACCACCCGCCTACAGTGTAGCAGCTCAAATGGCCCGATTACATAGATTGGGTAGAGCACATTCCCACGAAGGTGTCACACAAGGTTACCATTATCATACGGATCCAGACACTGACCAGGGTAGGTAAATAAAAACTCTCTCTAGATTTTGACACAACAGTATAAACTTCACAACTGACATGAAGAGACTACAACTGATTACTTCTATTATTATTATTCACGATGAGTGACCTAGTAATCGTTTTAGGAAAACCGGAAATAATATGGAGCTGAAAACTTGTATCATTCATAATCATAATAATAAAGTCGAAGCTGGTTTGAGGTGAAGCACCCTGTATCAACAAAATTATCTAATATGCATACATACATATGTACTTTCAGATGACATAACACTTATTTGAGGAAAAAATCCAGTGTCCTTATTGTAGTCATATTTGCTGAAATTTCAAAGATTTTTTTTGTAATTCTTGATTGCCCTTAGTAATTAAGTCCGCTGTCAGTTAATAAATATTAAGAGTAATTAAAGAAATAATGAGTAAAATGTTGGAAGGCACTTATTTTTCCTGACACTGATGACATTAAGTAATAAGTGGTTTTAAATATTATGTAAAACTTTTTATTTTAAATATTATGTAAAAAGTGTTGTAGTAAAAAATTTACAATTGCCGGGAGACATGAATAAATTACCATAATTTGCATTCATTAACATTACAATCTTCACATCTATAGTAACTTATCTTCATAACATAATAGTAATTTGTTACCTTGAACCAGCTGAAATAGTTTAACTGTAAAAAGTATTAAATCAAAATCTTAGGATTAAAATGCAAATTAGGAATCAAATATATTTAAAAACAAACATTTACACTTTACTACACCTTATTTTTTATTTAGGTGACGGCTTAAATGATTCCTCATGTGAGTCAGATTCAGTTATCATAATGGTTTGACAACAATCAGGACTATTTCACTCTACTGACTTAGACGACAACTGACCAAGTACAAATTACGATAACAATGACCATGTGTTAATAATTTTGTGTTTATATCGAACAGATGACGAGGAGACCCAAGTCTCAGCGGTGTGAATGTCGTAGCACTCCCCAGTGATTCTCAGTTGAGAGAGAAGTGTCTATTGGTGTTTGCATATCGTCCCATTGTAATACTCATAACTCTGTGTCTATGTGTTTCCCGTATGTATACATGATTTGTGCAAAACTTATGAGGTACTGAGGCAAAAACACTATCGTTTCCTAGTACAGGTATAAACTAAATATAGTTGTAAAACATGATAGTGTAGTTGCCTCTGTGACAAGTACCTGATTATTATTTAGAATTTTATAATGTAAGGTCTTCAGTTCTGTTTATAACTTTAGTTAGAGTATTTTATTTATAATTATGGATATTTTTTATGATTTATACAGTGTATATATATATATATATTTTTTTTTTTACTTTTTACCTCTTTAGTATATTGAGCTATTTTGTATAAATCAATTGTAATGTCATCCAAAGAAATAAAGGAGGGATAAAAATCGTATATAAATAGCAAAGAAGTAACACAACATTCTCCTAATTTGATATATTTAACTTGATTCTAAGCATTTTCCGAGTACATACTTTCGCAAATATTCTTAGTGTCATTAAAAAATTATAGTTTTGGCTTTTCCAGAACCTTACATTATGGGTGAAATTGAGCAAAAAAATCATCCATCCATCGTCATCTAATATATACTGTATAATCATACAGACAATTATTAATGGAATATGTCATTATCATACACTTTTTACATAAAAAGTAACACCTAAATACGTTTTATTAAACGTTTTGATATAAATATTGTTCAAAATGTCACAGATTTCTTTAAATCCCAACTCTAAATTAAAAGTGTGTTTGTTGTTATTTTTACTCCTCAAAAGCATTACAAAAATGTAGACCGATTGGTTAAAGCAATATACAATCAAACCAGTTGTTTTGACTGAGTGACATTTACTGTCAATAGCTATTTACATTAACTATAGCTATTAAACATAACAAGTTTAAAAAATAACCTTTAATAAAATTGTTTGATAGCTTAATTTAAAATAAAACTTTTCATTGAGATGTTGTCGAGTACAAAACTATAGGAAATAGTTTTTATAATATCTTTGTATTATTAAACCTGCTAATTAAACCTGTAAACCTGTTAATATTAAACCTTCTAAAATAATTTTTGTCAGTGATTTATTCACAATGAAAACCTCAGCAAAAATGCTGGTGAAAATATATTATGTACAGGATGTCCGGGAATTGGGTGTACAACGTACTAACAAAAAATATGCCTTGACCCAAGAAAATGATTTATTATCAAACATTTTTCTTTTTCTTTAATAACTATAAAACGCAGATATCGTTTTTGAGCATTTTTGGGATATGGTTTTAGGCCTACAATTGACACTTTTTGGGATTATACACACGCTTTTGAATATGTAGAAACACCTGATAATTAAGTCGAGTGTATTTACCGATTGTTTTTTTTTATTGCATAGGTGACTTGATTGACATGTTACTGCGGCTATTAATTGACGAAATTTTTTCTCATACATTAGGGACATATGTGGCCCGTACCACTCTTTCCCATGAAACAATATCACTATCCATAATCATAAGTAGGCTCATTGCATGATGCGCATCACCCTTAGTAGGTAAATGGTCGTACCTCTAACGTTCTCAAGTGAGCATTGACGGTCCAGACACGTATTCTAAAATGTGTGCTTTATAAGACTACTGCGAATGAATAAGTTACTGTTCATCTCAAGAATACTTTTGAAAGGGTTAAATTATTGTTTATTTACGTATTTAATACTATTGTCGCATATTCATCATATAAAAACGAAAACAAAAATGTATATGCACTGACCAATAGTCCGAGGTCATGAAATCTGGCTTACTCACTTCAAAGCGCTGACAGTCAAGTGATTTTGCTGGTCTTCCTTATGCTGTGACGATATGGTGCCTATGTGTATGGTTGGAGGTTTAGCATTATATAATACCTTGGTTCGTTAGAGAGTTTTGTGCATAATAATCGTTAAAAAAATCAACACTTTTGACAATCAACATGTTTTGACTTCGCAAAATGCCAATATCCAGTATTTTTTGCCGATTTATGCCACTGCCTAGTAATGGTAGTGGTAGACCGGAAATAATAAACATAGTCGAATTTCCTTTCCTTTTTTGCTTTTTCTTTCAACTGTATGTGCACAGGGCACATCAACTGTTTGGTTTCGTATGGAAGCAGTACCAGCGCCACTTCGTAAATTTGATGAAACACAACCTAGGTAGAGGGGGGTTTTGATCAGGGTTATTTAAATTTATACATGTATTCATTAATTTTGGTGATATGTTGCTAGTGTTTTTGTGTGGATATCATCATTGCCTTTTTTGATAGCACCAGCTGTTTTTGTAGATGAGTTTTTATTCAGGTCCACCGTTTTTTTTGTTCATATCAGTTTCACAGTGTTTTTTATCCACATTCCTAATTTGTTCATTGTATTTTTCTTCTATATTTTTAGATTTTGATTTTTCTATTGCTAGTTCTTTTTCTAAATAGATGATTTTTTCTTTTAACAATCCATTTGTCACTGTTTGTTCTTCAACTAATAACTTTAAATATTTGAATGCATCCAATGAAGAATAAACTTCCTTGTCCTTTGTTCTTGCATGATAGGTTGTTTTGTTATTTTTTTTCTTCTGGTTTGCAACATTTATATATATAACCACTAGGCCTTGTAGCACATGATGTGTGATATACTGCACTACATTCATTACATTTTAAACTACGAATCACACCTTTTTTACAGTAGTTACATTCATCTTGAGAAGGCACATCTTCTCTGGTTGGCGCCATATTTTATTCGTTTGCGTATATGTCACCTCTTCTCAGTACGTGTTTTTCATATGAAGCAAGTTGGTCTAAATCGTTTTCTTTTGGGTCAAGAAATCTCTGGTATTTCATTGTACACTCAATTCCCGGACATTCTGTATACTACTTTGACTTTAATGTTATGATCTGGTGATAATATATACTAAAACATGTTTTAGACCATGCCTTTTGTTACTTTTTTTGGATGACTAATTTTTTTATTAATATTATTTATTGCAATTTTACAAACCATTCCATTTTTGTATATAGTTACTGTTAGTATCTTAAAACTTTGCTGTAATCTTTTTTAAACTTCAACATAATCTGCCAAATCTCATTATGGAAAACTACTAATTTTCAATAGCATTTTAAAATGTGTTAATGAATGGACATAATCATGTGATTCATCTGAGTATTTACTAGACTGAATTAAAATTCGCTTATTACTTCAACTTTGTGTGATTTTGTTAAAAAAAATGACATTTCTAATGTAGGTTATTTCTTTTTTTTCTTTTTTTTTTTAGTTTAAACTTTGCTTATTTCAGATGCAATCCTTTAGGTTTTGTGATTGAACTAGTCGCTCAATTTTTATAGAAAGTCTTTATTTATAGCATTTCAGTTCAAATTATTTTTATAACCAGATATACTAGAAATAATTGAGAAATAGTATAAATAATGGTTTTCTTTAAATTTATCTTGATATTACAAATATGATTAGTTGCTAAGTGTATTTTTTTATAGGTGTACATCTAGACGTACATCTAGTAGGTGTAAATCTGTTAATTAGTGTACAAATTTTCAAATCTATTTCATTCACATTAAATGGCTAGAGACATTTCTCTCATTTTATTATAAATGTAATAATTTTAAATAAATTATTAGACATAGAAATTGTTTTTATTGAGAAAGGTACAGTAACCAAAGGGAGTATAGTAACCAAACTGGAAGTTTGGGTGGGGGGAGGTGGGTAGGAAGAACATCTAAAATATAATGTACAAGGTGGCTACTTTTATTTATGTACAAATCCGTACACGTACACATGTTTCAAGGTAATTGATTAAACTTTCATTTACATTAAAAGACATCTAAAATCACTTCTGACCCTATCGTGGCTTTAAGATGCAGTCCCATGGCCAACTACGATTTTTTTAAACCCCCGAAATTAATATGACCATTTAGCATTTTTTTTCATTTAAAATATGGATTCATAACGTTAATCAAGACCCCTCAAAACCCCCATGTTTGAAATTTGAACAAATATATGCAAGCTGTTTTTTTCTGTACATTCTCAAAAGCAAAATATCGAATTTGAAAGCTGCGAGACGAATTAAGTATGCCATGGAATGTCAAGGCAGTTGAATGTCATCTGAAATCACTTAAACTTAATTTTTGACTCAATATTTTCTTCATGCAACAATTTCAAATATTTTTTCCAACTTGTTTTAGTATATGCAAAAAACCTTTGAGTCTAATCCATTACACACACATACATGTCCTACCTAGACAGAAAAAAATGATTGCCTATTACAGTTAGGGGTCAAAATTAAGTTTAAGTGAGTCCAGATAACATTCAACTGTCTTAATGTAATTTCATAGCACACTTGACTCCTCTAGTGGCTTTCCAATACAATATTTTGCTCTCAACTTTGAGATAGATAAAAAAAAACATTTTAACACTTTAAAACATTAAAACACCATTTTAAATAAAATTTTCTGCTGGCACCTTAATCATCTTTTAAAATATAATCGGCACCATCGCCTGTAAAAAAAACTTTATGTTTGTTGTGTTTTTAAAAGTATTAGATTTGGATACAGATTTTGTGGCCTTTAAGACCTTTGTAGTCTTTATGAAATATGACCTTTATCCCTTGATAAACCTTTGTTACTTATATGACCGTTGTGACCTTTATGATATTTAATTTTAATAACCTGCATAGCCTTTATGACATATGTCCTTCGTGATAAATATGACCTACATGGACAAAGTGACATAACCTATGTCATACACAGTTGGCTGCATATTCGTCCACCACTTCAATGCCAGTAGAAGAGCAAGAGTTCCCTTCACTCCGTAATTAATACTAATAATATTTATTAACACAAAGCTATATAGAAATCCGATTTACAACGTTGAAAAAGTAAAAATACAACTTTTAAAAATAAATAAACCAACTTTTAAAAGTAAATAAAACGCTTATTAGCTCAATTTGCGTTATATTCGAGTTTAGAGACTTGTATTAAGTGTGTAGAGACTATGGACTAAGAAAGACGCTGTCGAGTAAAAACTCCATCCCGGCACACATTAAGACTTCAATAAATTCTGTGCAGTTGGTCGCTGTCCCATCTCTTCATCCCATTTCCAGACCCCGTAAGCTTGACCCCCTTTGCATTTACGCTGTTGAGCAAATTCATTAATCTTAATGCGTGGGATGTCGTTTTGTCTCGAATTCATATCATGGCATTACTTGAAGACTCTCGAAGTTGATGGGACCCACTGCTGAGGGCCGATTGAGCGCCAAAAGTGAAATTCTACCTCCAACCCACCCCTGAAAATTTGCCACTGAGGGGGTTGTAAGCAGGTCTTATGATAGCGTGGATGGTAAGAGTGTGGGGTGACTCAGAAAGCCTTCCTGAGGATGCTCGAACCCCTTTTGGCACCCCGAGTCGTCCATCTCCTTCAAATCCTCTTTTGCATCCCATCACCTTCTTGTTTTGACCCTCTCCAAAAATGTTTGAGTGGGTGAAAATTCCTGAAAGAGGACTTGTTGGGTAGGAGCAACCTTTCCTTGCACTTGTATGAATCGACAATCGGGAAATTCGTGAGAAATTGTTGGAAAGTGGTCTTTATTACTTGGGCGCGTGAACTCTCAACTGGCCTAGCACCTACAAGGTAGACCACCCAAACAGCACCTGTTTCCACTAATTTTACGAGTGAAAGCATGTTTGGGTGGCCTACCTCCCAGGCGCTAACCCAGTCGAAAGTCAAGCGCGGCTACTCACTACACGTAGGGTTTCCATAGGGGTCCACCTACCCGACATGTTTGGGTTTTTAAGGTATCCGGGAAATGCGGCCGGAATTTGAAAAATATTCGTGAAACCTGGACTCCGTAAAAACAACTTTGTTGAAAAATTTAATACGCTACGACGCCACATCTCTAGTATAATGTCTGTTCTGAGCACAGAATACCCTCCTACCCATACAGAAGCGACAGAGCGTGTCAGCACCTTTGATCTTGGGGAACATATTTTTGACAGTTCTGCCAGTTATTAAAGTTGTTTTTGTACACTAATCAAAATGTTCAATTAATAAGTGAATTGCAACATGAAAAAAGTCTGTCGTCTATATCAAGTTTTGTTTAGAATACACTTGGCTTAATTATTTTAGGGAAACGCAATAGAGCGAGAGGGTAATTGGTACTTTCAGGTATTTTATTTGTATAAATATTTTGCTTCATATTTAATAATTTTCATAATATAATAATTAATTTAGGATTAAAAAAAAAAAAACATGTAAACGTAAAAACAACATTTTTATGGTATGTAAATATACAATTACCAAAAATATATAATCTATATGCTTCCACTGCTGGTTGTAATGGTACAGTCCCGGTATCACAGGTATTTCTAAACTGTTGGTTGGGCCTTAAAATTAAAAATAAATAAAAAATAATAGGTTACCAGTTTTAGATAATATTTTGAGCAGTATAAATGGCTAACGGTCAATAATAATAGTAAATTAATAAACAATGTATAATAAAAAAAAGTCTTGTTGGTTATTTATTATTTCAAAGGGGAAAAAGAAAAAACAAAAAAAAAATTTGCAATCTGAAAGGACTTAAAAACCCCAAATTTTTTTTTTTTTAAATGAGATTTACCTGTTAATCTTCCACTGCTACAAATTCTACAATTAAAAATAAACCAAATAAAGTTTTTGATGTAGACACAAAAAGATAATCAAAAAAATTTTTTTCATAATTTTTTGTTTTATGAAAACCATTCTACTTGTGTTTTAGAACGATTAAACCTAAATACCTATTATTAAAAATTCATTTTGATCCATAACGCATATCTACACAAGTAGGAAATTATTTTGTTTAAAGTATTTTTTAACTTTACATACTTTTGGGGATCCATTGGAAACGAAAAAAAACTTGTATTTCCATCACTTTGGGAAAAGCATGGACGATAGGCACACCTATTTCTTTTAGCTTTCTTTGGCAGAATCCATTCTCATTAATAAGTTTTGTTGGATGTTGGATGAGATACCCCAATCGCGATCGTAAAAACGTCTCAATACTTTCACCGGCACTGGCTAAGTGATTATAATATAAATAGTAGTCACTAATCTGAGTAATCACATAAACACAATCAGTAATATCACAAAAACTGTATTATATTTGAAAATAGTTCAAAATCAACACAAAAATATTTAAAAACTTATTTTTAAGGACGAATAAACATTTAGACGTCAACTGAAGATAGAAATTGATTTATTTTTACAAGGTATAAGAGTATTTTGTCGTTTTATGATATTCCGAAAATCAGAGAAATATCATTTACCTTAATAATAGAGAAGGTATGTATTTTTTGCGTTAAACCGTATTTTCTAATAAAATAAATAAATTCTTAACTGTTTATAATTTTATTTGCCCTTTAAAGTACATAAGTAAATTTATGGTGCATTTTTCGGCAAAGTCCGGATTTCATAGCTCACTTGTCCTGAATTTCAAACTCTTTATGGAAACCCTAACTACGCGATACTTGTCAAGTACTTCTGAAGTACTTGGTAAGTAGCAAGTTGTGTGTATGAAGACTCGCATAGACTCGGCGAATTACTTGCACTTCCCGTCGTGTGTCGGAAAATGGTCCCAAGTCAAAGGCGGCGAGTCGATTTTTTAAGATCCTTGTATGTGCGCGCTACATTACGCGGGCGTTGCGTATACGAGTAGCTACAGGTGAATTCTTGTACAGTGATCAAAAATTGTACCGATTTATTTCACGGGTAGCCGATTTATTTCACGGTAGAGTAGAGGGGCACGGGTAGCCGAGTGGGTTAAAGCACCGTCTTTCCAGTCGCGATCCCCTGTGCGCGTTGTTTGAGCCCCAGCCGGGGTAGCGATTTTTAATTGTCTCGCTTTCTCCGCCAGGACTTGATATGCAACCACTAATACACTCGTGTATAGGTGTGGATGCATAGATGCCAATCCAACCTCACATGCCCTAGATTTGTAATGTTCTGAGTTTTCTGGGTTTCCTCAGAACTGTAAAGCAAATGCGTTACCGAAATAATCTTAAGTCGCTCCCAGTGCGCCATGGCAAATAATAATAATAGCCACTCCCTTCCCGCACAGGTCCCTGAGAGGACCTAAGGGGTTACTCTTCGGAGTAATTATAGGGTGAGTATTATTATTATTATTTATTGTAAAAATATATTTATTTATTGTAAATTTACCCATTTCATTTCAATTTGAGTTTGGTGAAGTGAAATGAACTGAAATAGAAATGAAAACGAAGAATCACCTAAAAACGGAGTTAGGATGATTTTTTATTTTAATTGTATATAATACAGAAAATTATAAATTATAAGAGAAAACTAGGCAAAGCTAATCATTATGAAGATATATGGTATATTTTCACATACTAATGAGTAGAGAACGAGCTTTCTTCCGATAAAATCGTACATCAGAGAACTAACGCTGGATTTATAAACTCTGCGTTCGCTTTGGCGTTCGCGTCGGCGTTGCCGTTGGCGTTCGTAGTAAGAAATATCTTCGATTTATGTATATCACGTAAACTTTGCGTTGGCGTTCGCGTTCCGTTGTGATTTGACACTTTTTATAATCTCTAAATCAAAATAAAAATATTGCGAATGGGTAAACACAACACAACACAATACAACAATTAAAACAAACTCGTAAAATAACTCAAAAATCAATGTAGAAACATTGAACACAACGTCGAAGCGTCCTTACCACCATTATTTCACGATGTAAACAAACCACACGTGATTATTTTACTGCAATGCTATTCGTTATGACGTCAGTGCTACGAATTTGCTACGAACGGCGAACGGCAAAAGTTCGACTTGAATCAAGTTGAACGGAACGTCAACGCCAACGGCAGCGCCGACGGTGTTTATAAATCACATCATTGCAGTGGCGGTGCGTGATATTTCAGTTAGCCATATCTTGAAAACACGCATGGGACCCACTTCACTTTTTAGGTGATGACTATACACCTCTTACAGAAAAGGATTTATAGTGAAAAAACCGTCAACAAAGTTTGCGAAAAATTTTTCAAAAAACACTGGGCACTCTGGGTTCTCAGTAACTCTGATGAATATTTGCAGTATTTTTTTTTCATTAAAATTAAAATAGCCATAACTTTTGAAAAAAATATTTTGACAAATCGAAAAACGTTATATTTGTTTCGATTTGTTACAAAAAATTGAAAATTTTTCGCAAACTGCTGACATTTTTTAAAATCCTTTGTATAGTCATCACCTAAAATGTTGTCTGATATGCAAATTAAAATCACCACTCACTGCATCATTGTAACTATTGTTTTTAACTTTCGACGCGAACGCCAACGCCAACGCAAACGCGAACGCAGAGTTTATAAATCCAGCGTAACACTGAAAAAATTGTAGATATTCATTGTGGAGCCCAAATTATACTGCTGTGAACTCTCAGATATTTGGAAAACTACATTTCGGTTAATTTTTTTAGAAACCTGTAACCTCAAATAACTACTGTTGCGAAAATTCGAATTAAATAACTCGAATAATTCGATAGTAAATTGAAAGCAACTAATTCGATTAACTTTTTCGATATATCGAGATAAAAATTAGTAGTATTATTTAGTATTAGTGTGAGCAAAAATATACAAAACACAAGAAACTTCAATATGATTATATTGAATAAGAACAAATATATGTATGTGGATATATAATTTCGCACGTCTCTCAATTCATCGCGAGATCGAATGCCAGTTCCCCGGTTCCTCGCGCGGTCGTCCCCGCTTAGCCACCAAATTCGCTGGATCTTACTCAGCTTTTTCGGCGGCTGATGAATTTGCGTTTATATTGGTACTTCCACGGGAAGGAACGGAATTACGAATTATTCAACTGGTGAACTGGTATACGCCTATACCTATCAAATATCTACGATGGAGGTCGAGTGTCGAGTGTCGAGTGAAGCATTCGTACTTTCGTACTTCGTAGAGGGAACTGCTGAACTGCAAGACTGACTGGAAGAGAGAAGAGATAGTAATAGTAATATGGCAGTTACTAGTTACTAGTATCAAAGGGAGATGAAATGCGAGATATTTATTTACTTGAGCAGGAAATATGGCATAAATTATGGTTTAATTTCCGATATTAGACGGCTTCGGCACACTTAAAAGGATATATGGCTATGGTTCAGATTTCTGCGAATTGTTTAATAGCCCCTAACTGGGACGAATTTATTTATAGGTATAATTTAAATTTATAATTCTACTAAATAATTCGAATTATTAATTCGATTTTGAAATATGAATTATTACTAATTGTATGTGTACACGTATGATTCTTCATGTCAAACGGTCTAGTAAACGTATTAATGATGTGAAGATAATGAATTATTCTTATTCTAACAAGTTCCGTTTATTTTTCAGTATAAAAAATTTTTAGTTTTAATTTTGTAAAGAAAATAATTTATTACTGAATCTAAAATTGTTAATGTTCATTGCATATAATTATTCAAACTAGTATACAAATAATAAATTGCACAAAAAAAAATTTATCCCTTTTCACCCCCATACAGAAGTTGGTTAGAGGGTGTTCCCGTCATTTTTGGGGAAAATAAATAAATGATTCGTATTCAGCACCCAAAAATTAGTGTACAATACTAATTTTTGGGTGCTTGAGGGGCCAAAAAAGCCATTTTTTGACATTGTTCTTTGCATCTGAATGTTTTCGGAGCAGCTCTACAAATTTAAAATAATAATGACATTCTGGCACTTCCTGATATACCGGAAGTGATTACTAACTTACGGATTATTTTAAATGGAATAACTACTATTTTTGTACCATATTTCATTCATTAAGTTAAAGTCACAGTAATAATGTCTGTACACTCAACATCCACATATCCGAACTTTTCCGTTCCGCAAACTTCCACATTTCCGAACTCTCGTCACCTCGGGATAACCGAACTGCTGGCGCATGCGCAAAGGGTTTTTCTGGCTCATTCTAGTACTTTTCTTTGTTTTTCGAGGTTTTTATGCAAATGTAATACATACATACATGTGTACTAGGGCTATAACCAAATGGTACATGCCAGGGTCGAACTTGAGCATGCATGCTGCAGTGAATAAATAGGGACTTACTAAGTAATATTGTTTTCTCTTACTTTTCCCGCATCTGTTGTTACACTCTTACACCTCGTCGTCCTCATATAGGAATTCACTTCTTGGGATTCCATTTCTTTTATTTTCTCGGTGTTTTAGCGACTAGTGCTTTTTACATTGCCTTTTTCTGTAAACATGTAAGTAACACTTGCATATTTCACAGTACACAGTGGTAGCTTTAACACTTCAAATCCGGAAAACCCTGCACAATTTTTTTTTAATTTATAAGCAAATGGGCTGGCGTTTTAACCATCGTTATAATATCAATTAAGTATAACAATCAGTAATGCACAATTACAGGCGCGCGACCTTCAAAGGACTAAATAAATACGGAACCTGTTTCGCGTCGCGTCGTCCCGCCCCCCCCCCCCCTGCTGACCGAAATGATGAGAAAATATGAATTTTTTAGAAAACCGTGATACAAAACAAACATTATTGTACTGTTTATTTGCAGAGAAAAAACTAAGAGGAATGAAAGAAATAAATTAAAAAAATGGTGTTAAAAATTTGAATATTAAATTAAATATTTGTAAATGTATAAGAAATTTTGGAAAAAAAGAAATTTACTGGACGGATTGAAGTGGACGAAATTGAGTGGACGGATTGACACAAAAAAAATGCACCGGTACTTATGATACGCCATTTGAAAGAAATGTTTTTCACTGGTTTGTACAAAGAAGAACTCTTGTAGAACCTGTCTCAGGTGTGCTGCTGAGGAAGGGCGATTTCCTCTTTGCTGAATTCTGTGACAATCGAAATGTTTGATAACAATCGCATTATTGTGTTTACTTTTTTTTCATTTTAAATTTCGCGGTTTTTTTGCGCGACAAGTTCTTTGGAAGTAAATTAATATTAAAGTAATATTAGTTGGGAATTATTGGATATATGGATTTGAGGTATCTGAATTCATCGTTAATCTATAAAATGAACGACATGTCAGAGATAACCACTATTAAAAAATGAAATTGTAATTGCAAATAGGTAATTTGTGTCGAAAAAACTCAAAACTTTTGCTTTGGTAAAAGTCAGTGGTATTTTTTACCACGTCATAACAAATTTTATCTAAAATTCAGTTATGTAACAACATATAGGGTGTTTCATTTGAAGATTTAAAGTTCACTTCCTGAAGTTATATTCAGATGTGTAGCATATCAAAATAAGCCTAGTATACACATTTCATAGTTCAAAAAGAAACGGCAGGCTGACACATAGTCGCATTGACACCGTTTTACCGATCACATTTTGCAAACTTTTTACCGATCATTGGGATCTGACATGTGAGCGGTATACAATATGGCGTATAATATCTTCCTTTTAAGTGGTATATGTGCAATAAGCCGGAAAAGAGATTTTTTTAATGTTAAAATATGGAAAGGATTTGTGGTTAGGTATGTGGAAATCCTTTTCACCGCAAATGTTAGGAAAGTTAGCGAGTGTTACGAGCAGAGTTGTAAAGTGTGGTAAGGATAGTGCAAAATCGCGAGCTGATGACATTAGTTTTATAGCTCTCTGTTTTCTATCAATTTTCTTCTATAGTCTATATCTATATAATTTTTATAAAAAATAATTTATACTATTCAATCGTCAAATTTAAAAGAAAAAACCATACGAGATTACCGGAGAGCTGATAAAAAAATCAAATGTTTTTAATTGTGTGTGTTTCTGTAAAGCTGGCCTCGGGGAAAAATTACAAATTAGTAAATACATTATGGCTATTATTTTGCGCTTGTACCGATAAGTAAACATATAAAACATAACTTAAACCCTTTATAGGTCATAAATTTAGGAACGGGTAACTATAGACAATACTCCTCTAATAACTTATTGAGTTTCAAATATTTTGCTTTTAATTATTTTTTTTCGATATAACTAAAAGTCTCTAACACAGTATTCCATTGTAATTATAGTCAAATATAAATATTAATAAATGACGCCATTATTTAGTAAATAGGTTAATATAAAGAATTCGACGAGGTTTTCTTATTTTTTTAGCTTTTTGAATTTTTCTGTAACAATTATGGCTAGAGAAAAAAAAATACATTTGTGACATTTAAAGGTAAATATTTGTGTAAAAATATTTTGAAGAATTATGAATTTCTTAACTACTTAAATTTTTAACTTTATTTATGTATACCTGAATAAAACAGATTGTCGACCTTAATCAATTTTGAACTGCGTGAAAATCAAGTATGTTGTACATGATAGGAATTTATGGTACAGGATAGTATGGTATACAGGATAGGAATTTCTACATATTTATACGACAGGACGTTTTTGAGCATATGCTGCTCCAATAAAGACCACCTGTGTCACACCGTGCGTCCGCATGTCCAATCTACGCTCCAGCAGTTGGCAGTGGACCATTTGTGCGACCCATTCCACACCGCCTTCCTTTCTACGTCGTTTTTTTTCAGCTGGTAATATTTGCTATCCCTAAATCGATGTGGGCCACACTTATATGAGGTTTAAGCTGGACGATTAAAGGTACCACACGGTGCTCGAATACATAACATTTAATGCGTAGCAACTTTATGGCTTCAGCTGAAGAACTTTCCACAGCTACCGAGCCAACAGAACATTACTTTCTTGAATAATTATAGTTAAATCACTCTTTTGTAACATTTTTATACGGTACCTAAACAATATTTTTTTCAGAACGTTTTTTTTTGTCTACTACTCACGAACAACTGAAGTACAATCCACGCTCTGAATACCAACTGAATGCCTTGTAACATCATAAAATAATACAAACAGCGTGTAAAACAATTTTCAGCCAGTATAAATTATTTTTTTGGAAGCAAAACATCACGCCCATCTCGGTCGCGCCAGCTGAAATTGGTTTTTAACATTAGCTACACATCAACTAACTATTGTTATCAAAATCGATCAGTATAAAGTGTCGCTGGCTTCGGACTATTTGTATAACACCAGTGACGGCTGCTCTTTCGAGGTTCGAGGGTAGAGATTGCAATCCGGCACCAATTTCAATCCGGTCGGATCCGGCCGGATCCGGCCGGATTCCGGTATTGGTTCCATCAAAATCATTTTGCTTTTTCATTCCAAAATCAACTGTATAAAAGATGATCACGTGAATGTATTACAAAGTATATATAAAAAAAACGTTTGTTTATTTCTTATGACATCAACTTTATTTACACTGTTATAATTAATCAACATTTACGTATGAATCAGCAATACAAATTTCGTAGATATAGTGTAACTAGTTAGATTGTAATTGTTATATTAGTTTAGTAATAATTAGATAATGACGGGCGGTTAAGTTTTGTTTCACTTACTAGATTTCACAAATAACAACATCAATGATAGGAAAATGTTTATCATCTTCCAGTCGACTTCTTACAGAGCTACAAATGTAACCAGCGGCTGAGAAGGCACTTTCTGATTCTACTCGTACACTAGTCGGTTTTATTGTCAACAAATTTATGTTTCATGTATTTTTTTTAATTTACCGGATCCGGCAAATTGGTGCCGGATCCGATAGATGTCTTATGATGCCGGATCCGCCGGATTACCGGATCCGGTTTTCCGGCTTGCAATCCCTATTCGAGGGCTTAAGTCTCCTAAAAATAGTGTCACCTTATGCTGTGGTGTCAATATTTATACAAATGGTGATTCCTAAACTGGGTCATATTTTTTAACAGCGTATAGAACAATTCAAAACAAACATGTTTTCCCAACAGCGTTTTTCAAAAAACTGAAAAATAAAAAAGAGTTGCCTATTACTAATATCGAAAATAGCGTTTATCCGGCCCAAATTTTTTTAAAGGAAAAGTTGTACAAGGAAATTCTGAACATAAAAACGTTTAAGATAAGAAAATAATAGGAATTATTGATCCACAAAAAAAGCGATACGCGTGACGTATGTTTTCCACTGTTTTTCGAATTTACCTTTTCTTTAAAAAGAAAGCAGGGTCGGATAAATCCTATTTTCCATATTAATAAGGAATCTTTTTTAATTTTCAGTTTATTGAAAAATGGTATTTGGAAAAAATGTTTATTTTGGATTAAGAATACACGCTCTACACGCTACTAAAAAATATAACTCAATTTAGGAATCACCCTGTATCGGTAGATGCCTACTTGTTTATTCCAATAATTTTCACGTTTACTTACTCGCCTGGTTAAATACTATACTACTATGTCCCTGTTAAATACAAATCGTTGGATTTGTTTGCGTGAATTTTAATTTTTGCGATGTTTTTTTTCTTTTTTTTTTTCCCTCTATTTTCTTCCTCCAACAAAACAAATTTTTTCACAAAAAGTGTTTTTCGCACAAATGGGAAAAGTTGTCTGCTATAATTGTTAATGCAATTAAAACTTTTATAAATTATAATTTCCATAACAACAAATATATTGTAAGTGGCAAATGGGGGAAAAATTACTGTTGGATGGGTGTTAGTATGTTCATACTGAGAACGAACTTCCCGAATTGCTACCCTTCTCTCGAAAAAAAACAAAAACCAGAGGGCAAAGCCAATCAGTGGAAGCATAACAATGATTGTCGCCTGTGCTAAAATGTGTAAAATTTTATTTTTCAATAGAACCAAGATTTTTAGTCTAAATCATAGTTGTATTTAAAAAAAAAACTTAAATAATTGTTTTTAGAAAAAATTAGTTTATTTTTTAAATGTGATTGATATAAATATTTATAGCTTTATTACACTTGACTAAAGCGGCAAACACGCGGCGGCCCACAAAGTGTCACACATCTCAACGTAAAAAGGGTAAGTACCATTTTTCTAAATTGAACAGTTTATCGTTTTCATGAATTTTTTTTTTTCACACACAAAAAATATGACGCGTCTCCGATTTGGCCGCCCGGATCTGCTGACCTTTAGTGAATTTTTGGTATTGGCTAAAATTTTTCGCAAACTTTGCTGACGGATTTTCGTAAAAAATCCTTTCAGCAAAGTGTATAGAAAATAATTTTTAAAAACACTGGTGAACCCGTGGGTTCCCATAACGCCTGTGGGACATTTGCATTTTTTTATAAAAAATAAGGAGAGTTTTCGATTTTTGCAAAATATTTTTTTCAAAAAGTTATGGCCATTTTAATTTTAATTTTATAGGAAATTTTGTTTCCCAAAATTAAAATGCCATAATTTGAAAACAAATATTTTGTAAAAATGAGTTCCTTATATGTTTCTATTTGAAAAAAAATGCAAATTTTCCCCAGAGCGTTTTTTTAAACCCCCCGGGGGCCCCCCCGGTTTTTTTTTTTTTTTTTCCCCCCTTTCCTTCCCGGTTTTTTTTTTTTTTTTTTTTTTTTTTTTTGTGGTTTTTTTTCCCCCCCCAAAAATAGGGGGTGCCCCCCTTTTTTTTTTCGATATGGCTAACTGAAATATCACGCACCGCCACTGCTATAACCTGTATCGCATATATGACTAATGTAACCATAATGAACTGTGTGACCTTTATGACCTATATGGCCCTTATGGCCTATATGACCTTTAAAACCCATATGAACCTTACGATTTTATGACCCATGTGACTTTTATAATATATGGCATATAGGTCATAATTATTGTATTCGAAATAGACGTAGTAGTAAAAATGAGAATAGACGCTTGTTAATGTAAAATTTGATTTGATTTTATTATTTTACAACAAAAACCCACATATACAACGACACGCCACACGAACATCTTTCTTAATTCACATTGATACAACCCCCCTTCTCCCCTCCCTCAGTGGCGGCTGGTGGAATTTGAAATTCTGGTATTTTCGTAAAGTGACAAGGGACCCGCATCATATTTTAGTTAGTGGTTGGTAAACCTAAGTAGAATACAATAACAGCAAAAAATCTTTTAACAAAACTTGCGAAAAATGTTTTAAAAAAATGTTTGCCTCCCCAATTTTGGAAACGGCCTGCAAAATATTTTCGAGGTATATTTAATTCATAATCACCAAGTAAATTCATTATAAATTACCATATTCATTATAAATTCACTATAAATTCAAGTTTTTTTTATATACTAGTGATTTTCTCAAGATTGGTAAAAGTTATAAAAAGTTAAATTTTTGTTTTATCCCGACATTTCATTTTTGAGATTTTACAGTAGTTGTATTTTTAAGCAAAACGAAAATTTTACAGAAACAAGGATAAAAAGTTTTTGTATTTACTTGGTTATTGTGAAAAATATCTTGCATAAATGCATAAAGAAAATGTTATTTGTTTTTTTACGTACAAAATTTGGTAGTAAAAAAAATATTATACTGAAGGCGGTTTCTTCGATAACTCCATTATTGTAAATTTAAGAAAAAAATGTTTCAAATAAAAAGTTTCCCAAAATGATGTGGTACATGTTTGTAAAATATTTCTAATCATACAGAGTGCTCCATTTCCGGTAACTGCCTCACAACTTCGTTATTTTAAATGGAACACCGTATATATTTGTACATTTTTGGATACTCCACTAAATTTTAGGTCGACCTTAAAACCCACCATTTTGGAGAAATTGAACTATCATTGAAAAAATATCACGACGACAGCGCTCTAAATATTTCTAGATAGTGTTTAAACAAAGAAGAAATAGAGTTATGCAGTTTAGACAGTTCGATTCGCCACGAATTACTCTTTCATTGTCATTACTGCAAAATGTTATACGTTACTAGCTGACCCGGCAAACGTTGTTCTGCCATATTGAAAATTTGGGTTTATAGGTATTTTTTGATGCCAAATCAAAAAAAAATACAAAAAAATTTTTGTCGAAAAAATAGAAAACATTTTTCTGGATAGGGACACCCTAATCACGTAGCGGTATGAAATATATTTTACGACCTATTCTCATACCTACCAAATATACATAAAAAAATTCATAAAAATCGGTCGAGCCGTTTCGGAGGATTGCGACCACAAACACCGTGACAAGAGATTTTTATATATTTTATAATTGATTATAAGATTCTGCATCGCAAGTACAAATTGTCAAACTCAACGATCTTCCAACAGCAATAACTTTTTTCCAAATGGGATGCCCACATTAACTTACACCGTTGAATGCGAAATTAAATTACTTTTTAACAGATATCAGGTTGTCCATATCTATCTCCTTCAGGTTTCAAGAAAAAATCGGTTCTTTTCCAATGATCGTGAAAAAAGATTTAAAAAAGCAAGTATTGTCATAACACTTTTATTCGTTACCAATTATGCAACTTGTTCGCCTTCAATGTACTCCCCTTGGCGATCTCTACACAGCTCCATACGTCTTTTCCATTGTTGAAAGCAGTGCTGGAAGTCCGCTTCTGTCAGCTGGTTCAGAATCTCCGTCGCTTTTGCTTTAACCGCTTCCACACTTTCGAATTTTGTCCCCTCCAGTGTCATCGTGCCTAAAAAGCCTGGATCAGTGTCAATGCTGTTTAGAATGTCAACGCAAATGTTCATCCTTGATTCCTTTTGCTCGGGAGTGAGGAGTTTTGGCATCATTTTTGCGCATTCCTGTTATTTCAAGCCCTCAGACGACGATTAATTTACCAATTTGTTCATTGTTTTCGTCCGTTTTTGACGTTGAGGGCCGTCCGGGGTGCGGATCGTCCTCGGTCCTTTCACATCCTTCTTTAAACCGTTTAAACCATTTAAAAACTTGTGTGCGGGATAAACATTAATTCCCGTACTCTTCTTTTAACATTGCATAAACTTCTGTACAAGTTTTCCCCAGATTAACAAGAAACTTGAGATTAACCCGTTACTCCATCTGAACACTTAACATTTTTTCGACGCATCACTGTGCGCATCACGGTGTGTAGACTAATTCGACTGCTAATCAAACTGAGCGACCCACTGGCTTGTCCAGCGAGCTCAGGATGGGGAAAGTATCACCAGACACAGTCTGGTTCAAACTGGTCGCGACACGCTTTTAATAGCCTCACCTCGTATTTACAGCAGTTATTGACAACAATGAACACAGGACGTAGTAAGAACGAAAAGCAAACGAAAATAATAAAGTAATATAGTTATAA
>JAPWTK010000979.1:87500-110565 GCA_029963805.1 Aromia moschata
CCCCCCCCCCCCCCCCCCCCCCCCCCCCCCCCCCCCCCCCCCCCCCCCCCCCCCCCCCCCCCCCCCCCCCCCCCCCCCCCCCCCCCCCCCCCCCCCCCCCCCCCCCCCCCCCCCCGGTAAAGATTATGATATAAAATGCATCAAACTTAATTTTTCTTTTGCTCACAGAAACATTAATTTGAAACAAAAAACTGGACGTTTTCCACGAAACACCGAACTACTACACTTTTTCTCGACGCGCGTTTCGCCAACCAAGTTGGCATCTTCAGGAGAAGATTAAAACTTTTAAGTTAACTAACTTAACTAAAACAGTTTATTAAAACTTTTAAGTTAACTAACTTAACTAAAACAGTTTTAATCTTCTCCTGAAGATGCCAACTTGGTTGGCGAAACGCCCGTCGAGAAAAGTGCAGTTCGGTGTTTCGTGGAAAACGTCCAGTTTTTTGTTTCTACGCCGAAGGTTCCAGTACCCACTCCAGGATTAATTTGAAAAATAATGTTTTTAATCAGAAAATAAATGAAATTACATTTCACATTATCGACTTGTAATCAAACACATCTTGACTATTTTGATCAAAAAGAGGCCCACAGGCCCACAAAAATTTTTTTTTCTGCGCCATGAACGCCATTATGATATTCCCATGTATTTTTTCCCGCTGAACACGAATCCGCAGCCCGTTTAACTCGTACACGTCAGGATTTTTTTTTAACTTCAAAAAACACTTCAAAATGCACCAAAACCATTAAATACATAACTTAATCAATGAAATTAACCTCAAAGTCCCATACTCACTTAACCTCACGACCCTTTAATCCTTTAGCACCGTACCTCTATAATCCCATAACCCAATAGCCCCGTAACACCATAACCTAAAAAAATCCCATGCAGTAGAGAGATTTTGTATAGGAAAATCTAAAAATATCGTGTACATATCAGTAAGCCTATAAGTACTCACTCATCCTAAAAACTTTGAACCCATGAAAACAAAATTATGACAATCTAGTGTGCTTTTTTACGCTCGATACAGGTATCTGACATACCTACATGTTAGTTATGAGAATTTCCCCGTTCAAAATATCCCCACTGCATGGGGTTTTGGAGTTAAAGGGTCATAGGGTTATCATTTTAATTTTACTCAGCACTTCATGCCGGAAGCTGTGAGATTTTTCAGTTCCCTCAGGCAAGTTTTTCCCACTGCATAGGATTTTTTAGGTTATGTAGTTATGCCTTGGTTATTGGTCAATTTTACTCAGCACTTCATGTCACAAGCTATAAGATTTCACCGAGCAAGATTTTTACACTGTGTGGGGTTTTTTAGGTTATGGTGTTTTTAGGTTATGGGGTTACGGAGCTATTGGGTTATGGGATTATAGAGGTAAGGTGCTAAAGGATTAAAGGGTCGTGGTGTTAAGTGATTATGGGACTTGGGGGGTTAATTTCATTGATTAAATATTTAATGGTTTTGGTGTATTTTGAAGTGTTTTTTGAAGTTAAAAAAAAATTCTGACGTATACGGGTTAAACAGGCTGCGGATTCGTGTTCAGCGGGAAAAAATACATGGGAATATCATAATGATGTTTATGGCGCAGAAAAAAAAATTGTGGGACTGTGTATTTGATGATTCAAAACTATAAAAAAAGTGGAAAACACTAGTTTTTCCTTTTTTATAATTATTGTCTAATGTTTAATCACAAATTTGGCAGATATCGAGGCGGCTTGAACGGTCTATTTCAGACGTTTTTTTTTTTGTTTTAAAACAACGCTACCGTTTTTCTGTAGTTTTCATCTAAACCTAAACATGTAAATGTTTATTTATTATGCAGGTTCTTATTATGTTTGTTACGAACTTATAGCTTATAGAAACTAGAGCCCTCCCAAATAAAATTATTTGGAACCGCCACTGTATAGCACGCCACTTTATATAATGAAAGTATATACATATATCTACTTGCAGTATACAACTAACTATACATAATGTGTCATGTTTAACAAATTATGTAAATTAGTAGACTTCATATTTTTGTTATTTAATTTTTTTCACGCAGTAGGTAGGATATACGAGTATACATACGATACGTGCCTACACATGTATTTACTTATTAGGTGATTTACCCATTACATCATTTTCACTTCTCAGAAGAAAGACGAAGGTTATTTCTGACCGAAGTGTCTTGTATATAAACCGGCGATTCTTTGATTTTTTTATTAATTCTCGTAATAAGTATTCCTGAAGCAATATGAAATATTTGTTGGTAATCTGTGTTTTAGCCGCATTTATTGCAGCAAGCAATGCAGCCTTGGCCTTAATACCGCCAGACAAAACTCCAGGTAGGTACGGCATTTAGTTAATTTTATCTTTCGGTTTTCGATAAATGACGTATTTGGCGGATGTATCTTTAAAAATCCCTCAATTCGTCAAAGCAGCATGGGCACATACAGGGTGGCCAATAGCGTTTCACACATATTTCTGGAAAACTATAAATCAAATAAAAATTAAATTTATTATCTTATACGACTAGAAAAGGTCTAAACAAAGTGTCTAAAATTAAAGTAATTCTAAAGCTTATTTTTTTACAATTTGTTTTGGTCACGTTGCATCAACTTTAATAGAACACCCCGTAGCTTTTTATGTGTTTTAAAAGTCCTTGCAAAAATAAAGAACCCCGCACATTCCTTGTGGAAAGTGCCTCTTGGAGAAATTGGCTGAATTTATGATATGTTCGCAAATTGAAAGAAGATTTGTATAGTATGTACAACAAGCATTCAATTTCCACCAAAATGCAGTGGCGGCTGGTGATAAAGGGCTCAGGGGCACGTGCCCAGCCCAAATTTCAATAGAAAATATTTCTTTTGTGTTAATTTACTATAAATTACTGTTACAATAATGTCAATTAATTGTATACGAGTCGTATACAATTAATCGATTATTGAATCGGTTATCGAAATTATACATTCTTATCTGTCGGCTATGAGTAAAGTTGGCATATATGGCAATGGTATATTATAATTTCATAATAAACTATGACAAACAGTGGCGGCCGATGGAATTTGAAATGCTCATATTTTCGTAAGGAGGCATGGAACCCACACCATAATTTAGGGGGGCGTAGGCAGATCCAGAAGGCTTCTCAGGGGGGGGGGGGGGCATTTTAGTTATAAAGCAACATACTACCCGCGAAAGCCCATATTGGCGCCGCAGACGAAAATTTTGAAAATTTTCAAGGTCACGCGTTTTCCTGGCACTTCAGAATTTCAATGAAAAATCCCACAAAAATACCGACTCTCACAAGAATACTTTTTTGAAATTTTTAAGGGTGCCAAGTGGGGCCAAGGGGGGGGCATGGCCCCATGCCCCCCCCCCCCCCTGGATCCGGCTGTGAGGGGGTGGTTACTAGACCTAAGTAGAAGGCTATAATGGCAAAAAATCTTCAGGGAAAACTTGCAAATTTTTTTTTACAAAAATGGCTGCCTCCGGGCAGATCTTGGAAACGTCTTGCAAAATATTTGTTAAATATTTTTTTCATAATCACCGAGTGTTTTCATAGTCACAGTTTCATAATCACCCGAATTTTTATATATAAAAAAAAACTAAAAGTACTTTAGGCGTTTTGTACAGGGTGATCGATTTATAGTGAGTTAGATATATGTGTTTTTCTCGGAAATGGCTGAGAAATTATTTTTTTGTGAACGGTAAACCACTTTTACTCACCTTCACTAAAAATAAATTAATAATAATATTTAAAAAAAAACAAGCTTTTATTTAAATGCTCTAAAAAGAAGAAAATAAACTTTAAATTGAATCAAACCCATCAATTTATTACATTACACAATTTATATGTTATAAAAGCTTGTCACGAGATTTACTGTAGATGTATTTACCTATTTTATAAAATACATATACTTTTTTTTTAGATTTTCTTATGTCAAGATCAAGTTACATAATTATTACATTCTTGTTTATCTACACAAGTAAATCTCGTGACAAGCTTTTATATCATATACATTGTGTAATGTAATACATTGATGGGTTTGATTCAATTTAAAGTTTATTTTCTTCTTTTTAGAGCATTTAAATAAAAGCTTGTATTTAATTTTTTTTTTATTATTAATTTATTTTCTATTTTTTAGTTATCGTCGTGTTTTTGTATCTAAATGTTTCTCAATCTGTTCATACTATCCCTAACCTATACCAAGTTATAGGTTAGGTTACTCTTTAAAATTGGTATGGTGACCATCTTGTTTTTCGCTATTTTGAATTTTTTTTTACCACCGCTAGAATTTGCCTAGGGTATAGTTAAGTCACGACCCCGCTAAGTCTTACTGTTTAGCCGGGCAGTAGTGCACCATCTCCTCGAAGGGTTGAACGCAGACGTCAGTTTATTCGTATTCTTCTTAGCAAACCCTTTCATTTGATACCCACATTATGGGAGTGCTTAAAAATAACTAGTCCGCCATCTTGGGCGGTCCGCCATATTGGATTTAGAGTGGTCATTTTATTTTTCGTATTCCTCAGCAAACCCTTTCATTTGATACCCATTCATGGGAGTGCACAAAAAATAACTAGTCCGCCATATTGGATTTAGAGCAAATTCATTTTATTTTCTTATTTCTTCTCAGAAAACCCTTTCATTTGATACCCATATCATGGGAGTGCGCAAAAAATAACTATTCCGCTTTCTTAGACCGTCCGCCATTTTGAATTTAGAATGACATAACTTAGCTAACCATGCATTGTCATCCAAACTAAACGCGTATGCAAAATTTCATCTCAATCGGTTGAGGATAACCATTAAAATTCAGTTGCAAGATTTGACCCGAACATACAAACAAACAAACAAACAAACATACATTGCAAGTTATGGCGGCACTTCACTTGGCGTAGCATATTCGTATATTTGTTGTATTTGCCCAAAAACGGCGGTGTATAGAGAAGCTATTCGCTGTATTTGCTTGATTTGTACAAATAACGCGAATAGCGAACCCCTTAAATCATCAAATAATAGGCCAGTCAATAGAGCTTTTTGACATGACATGATTGATACCTGAAATCCGACTACGGGGTACTTTTAAGTTCAGTCCTTAGATGAAAACGTATATGAATTGGGCTAAGAAATAGTTGCAATTTTTTTTTAATAACAAATTAGTGAAAAAAAGGAGTGTTTTCAGTTTTTTGCTTATAGAAGAAAAGCTATTGAAGTAATTACATCACATACAATAGGAAAGTTGTAGATAATTCAAAAACCTTTGAAATGAAAAAAAAAAAATCAAGTCAATCGGTACATTTTTCGCTGAAAACTCGGAAAAAACGCAAAAAATTACCTTTTCTTAATAAATTCGTAATTCGAGTATTTTTGCATTAGAAGAGTCGATCTTGTGGGAAAATGTAAATAATATCACGAAGAATGAGCGTGCAAAAATTGGATTATGTCCGATGAATAGTTTTTGCACAATAGTCGAATAAAGTTTTTTAAATCGTATTTTGAATATTCCATAACATGTCGAGCGATATATTAAATAACATTTTCTCGACGGATTCGGAAACTACAGAGTGTAAACTACAATTCGTCCATTTACGTTGTTTCATTTAAATGCCATTAAATTGGTGTAAAACGCCTCTGAACATCGAGCAAAATGTTCGGCGGCGCGCTGACAGCTGAGCGAGGGAGTGTTGGCGTGGGAGCGAGGGAAGCGGCGGCAGCGACCAGCAAATTGCGTGGTGTTCAGAGGCGTTTTACACCAATTTAATGGCATTTAAATGAAACAAAGTAAATAGACGAATTGTAGATTACACTCTGTAGTTTCCGAATCCGTCGAGAAAATGTTATTTAATCTATCGCTCGACGTGTTATGGAATATTCAAAATACGATGTAAAAAACTTTAATCGACTATTGTGCAAAAACTATTCATCGGACATAATCCAGTTTTTGCACGCTCATTCTTCGTGATATTACCTACATTTTCCCACAATATTGACTGTTCTAATGCAAAAATACTCGAATTACGAATTTATTAAGAAAAGGCGATTTTTTGCGTTTTTTCCGAGTTTTCTCAGCGAAAAATGTACCGATTGACTTGATTTTTTTTTCATTTTAAAGGTTTTTGAATTATCTACAACTTTCCTATTGTATGTGATGTAATTACCTCAATAGCTTTTCTTCTATAAGCAAAAAACTGAAAACACTCCTTTTTTTCACTAATTTGATATTAAAAAAAAAAGTGCCTATTGACTATTTCCTAGTCCAATTCATATACGTTTTCATCTAAGGACTGAACTTAAAAGTACCCCGTAGTCGAATTTCAGGTATCAATCGTGTCATAAACTCACCCCTTTTCGAGCTCTATTGACTAGCGTATAAGGCGAATATTTGCGGTAACCGTCTACACTTTGTTCCACCAGCGCCGTGTTCGTCATGGTATTTTTAGTAACTTTGTACTTATGTAGATTTAACATGTTAAATGATAATAAGAAGCATTCAGGTAATAAGCTTCTGTCGCTGTCAACACGTCCGTCACTGTATTCACTGGTTCTGAATATTCAAACATATTTGGCATATTTGAGTATTTTGTTATGGTGGCACTTCACTTGCGTAGCGTATTTGTGTTTGAGTATCGCTGTATTTGTCCAAACATTTGATGTATTCGCAAATATTCCAAACATGCCATCCACACATACAGCAAAACACTCAAACATGCCAAATATGTTTGAATATTCAGAACCAGTGAATACAGTGACGGACGTGTTGACAGCGACAGCAGCCTGTTGACCTGAATGCTTCTTATTACCAATACATATTAAATCTACACAAGTACAAAGTTACTAAAAGACCATGACGAACACACGGCGCTGGTGGAACCAAGTGTGGACGGTTACCGCAAATATTCGCCTTATTTGACTTCTTTGATGCGTGATTGAAAACGGACAAGTGGACGGAAACGCATATTTGCTGTTAGCGCTATTCGCGTTATTTCTACAAATAAAGCAAATATAGCGAATAGCTTCTCTACACATCGCCGTTTTTGGGCAAATACAACAAATATACGAATACAATACGCCAAGTGAAGTGCCGCCATTATATGTGTAGATGGCATGTTTGGAATATTTGCGAATACATCAAATATTTGGACAAATACAGCGATACTCAAACACAAATACGCTACGCCAAGTGAAGTGTCACCATTAAATAAAAGCTTGTAATTAAGGAAATATGTCTTCACTACGCTAAGCTTCCCGACGCCTCAAAAAAATTTTTTTTCAGCACCATACCTTTTTTACTTTACCATTACAAAGATAATTGTGTGGTAACTTTTTTTATTTAACATTTTTTTGTATATTCAATATTTAAAATTTATGGTCGATTTATTATTTAGTGCCCTATCTATTTTTGTCGTAAGCTAAATGAATAGAAAATAATAATGAAGAAATGAATAAGAATGTATTACTTTACTTGCTTTTACTAAAAATTAAGACGGGAATAAAAAATATAGCTTAATCATCATTAAGCTATGCATCGCGACGCCGATATTTTTTTTAACCAAATACCAACCTGTTTTTTATACTCTCTTTATTTCAAAAGTTATGACCGATATCCCAATGAATTACTTTATAGTTAATATTGCAACATTTGGAATTAAATTTTTGGACGCTATTGCTCGTTCAACATACATATACATAATACATAAGTAAATATATTTTTATTTACAACAAAAAATACATGTATGTATATGAATTAAACCTAGGTTTTCATCCCTGAAATAGTGTATAATTTATAATAAACAAATATTGTTAGATATCTCAACAATAAATAATATACATACAAGTGGTACTTAAATATTTACAAATAAGAGTAAATAAAATAACAACAACAAAAAATAAAAATTTATTATTCAATAAATGTTCAATATGCACCATTGTTATTTAAGCACAACTAACGTTTTCTTAGTTTCATTAGAAGTTACTTTTCTGAAAATATTTCAACCTAATTCAGCACAGGCAGCAGTAATTTTTTGCTTCTAATCAAAACACAAATTGTTTTGTGCACCGTTAAATTCTGGGAGTTTTGAAGGTTGAATACATTTTATTACCCAGTTCTTATGTGCATGCATTAGAAGTCCTCAATGTTGTGAAATTTAGAAATGGACAAATGAGTAGAGTAGATTATATAATATTTTTAAGCGAATGTTTTAGTAGACCAAATAAGTTTTGGGGATCGGACATAATTTTTGAAATAGTGACAATAAAAAAAAGAGTGAAAATTCAAAAAACATTTAAGAATTATAAATTATAAAGAAGGTACAAGTATATTGTTAAAAAAAATCGAGGCGTCGCGATGCTTAACATCGTTTTCTATTAACATCGTTAGCAAGCTATATTTTTTATTTCTGTTTTAAAAGGCAGAAGCTTCTGGCTTTAGTTTTCTAACCTTTAGTTTAAGAAACTAAACTTAGTTTGGGTTAGTTTATTTGTCTTGAGAAATGTAAATTGATATACTCTTATATAAAAATGAGCCACAACTTTTTAAATATTCAAAATACAAAAAAATGTTAAATAGAAAAAGAACTAATAATTAATATACCTTTATAATGGTAAAGTAAGAAAGACATGTTGCCAAAAAAAATTGCTTGGGGCGTCGCGACTCACTTTTGTTGCCTTAATTTTGAGTGAAGGTGAGTAAAAGTGATTTACCGCTCACAAAAAATTAATTTATCTCAACCGTTTCCGAGAAAAAACTCACTTCCTATGATAAATCGATTTCCACTTTGTACACTTGTTGCACAAATAACTATTATGCAACAAGTGTATAAAGTGACCATTTTTCGACGAGTGAATTATAAATGAATAAATAATTATACAAACTCTTACAAAAAAATGCAAATGAATTTTTTTTATGCAGAATATGCAAATAAATCGTTGAAAATTAAGAGTAGAACAATGTACATATATGTACGTGGCTAATAAATATACCTATGGGCTACGGGTAAATACATAACTAACATCAAACATGTAAAACTTAGGTAGGCGTAGGTTGTTTACGGATTATGGTTAATTCTCAATAGTCGACGTTTTTTATGCTCTTTCTCGGTTACCAGTAAACAGGATTTGTAGCTGTCTGTATTTTTAGAATAATTAACATAGAATAATAAGTATAGAAATAACAAAAATAGAAGTTTAAGCATTGTTTACCTTGTACAAATATTAATACCTATATTTTTTCAGATCATTTTGCATCATCAAACATCATAATTTTCAAATACTCGAGTTTATGCATACATAAAGACATACTTTATGCCATGTTTTAAAAATAGTCTAGGAACTATTTTAATATTTTATAATTTTCATACTCGTCTTATCACAAGTCTGAATTTCTAAAAATGTTTATTTAATATCTACCATTATACCGAGTAACACAGCGGATATGTAACAGCATTTAACTTATTTATTTATTAATATAACATTTTGAAATATATAGGAATTATGTAACTACTAACCTAATATATAGTAGTTACAACTTCCGGTTTAAGCGAAAGCTGATCCATCTTTCTCATTTTAAGTAGAACCATGTATTTTTTTAGCTTATCTTATTCACCTTAAAATTCCCGTTTGTTTCAACCATGTATGACATGATGGCATTTGTTTCTTTAGTGACAGTTCATTCTATTTAAAAAAAAGCCTAGGCGCCCATGACGCAATGTCAAAAATCTTTTGAAGCTTAGTGGGATGTGAAATCGAAGAAAGCTACTATGCCGTCATGAACATCAAAATGTTTTAAACCCAGTTCATTCCTGCTACATATAAATCTTTTTTTTTTTAGTTTTGACAAAAAAAGTCGGAAAACAGCTGATATTTTAAAAACTAGGATAGGAACACCGTATTTTTATTGTAACTATATGTGGCTATAAAGTACCTAAGTTACTTTCATTTTTTCCACGTAGAATTAGTGTGCTCTTCATTTTACAAAATAAAAATAAAGATGTCCATTCTACACTAATTACCTTACTTACTGTACCTTACAAACTAGAGATACGGTGTTCCTATCTTAGTTTTTAAAATATTGTGAGATGTTTTTCGACTTTTTCCGAAAAACTAAAAAAAAAAAAACGATTGCGGGAATGAACTGGGTTAAAAAATGTTATTCAGAAATACAACTACTAAGCAGCTATAGTACTTGGTTTTCGATTTCACAGCCCACTAATCTTCAAAAGATGTTGGACATTGTGCCATGGGCTCCTAGGCTTTTTTTAATAAAACGGATTTTAACTGTCACTAAAAAAACAAATGCCACCATGGCATTCAAGGTTGAAAAGAACATTTTAAGGCGTATAAGATAAACTAAAAAAATATACACGGTTCTATTTAAAATACGAAAGTTGGGTCGACCTCCTGTTAATCCGGAAGTTGTAAGTAATGTCTATTAGGTTGAAAAAATCGTTATCAATAGCTACATAACTCCTATAATTTAAATGTAGTATTTTTGTAAAAATTAAGGTAGTAGGCGTGATTCAGTTGCTGAACAGGTGAAAAAACCAAGCTGTCACTACCCTAAAGTAAAATAAGCTGTCAGTATTGTAAAATGTGAAGAACAGCATATTAACAATGGCTAGAGTGGTTTATTAATGAGAGCTTTACAAATTTACTGATGACTCATCAGTAAATATCTACCCAACGAGCCCACTTTCTATAATTTTCATCCACTTCCAAACATTTTTTTGGAAGGAGCCAAATAGTGGCGTCTGTGAGTCGGAAAAAACACTGAAAAAATGATCTCGATTTACCCGGATCGAGAGTACCTCCCCCGTTTTCGAGGATGCTGAACACGATGCCGGTATCAGAATGTCTCTTTGGGATTGCGCAACCTCCCAAAACGGCCAAAAACCACCCCCCTACATCATTTCCTTGTAAAAAAAATGTATTTTCCCCCGTGTTCGAGGATGCTGAGCACGGTGGTGGTGTTGACGATGACTTCCGACCCTCACCAATCCCTCCACCGGTCGAAACACCCCCGAAAGGGGTGATTTTTTATTTTTTTTATATCAGCGACAAAACGTATGTCCCCCCTGTTTTCGAGGATGCTGAACACAGTGGTGGAGTTCATTATCCCTTACGACCCTCCACCAGCCAAAACTCACTCCCGAAAGGGGTATTTTTTTATATCAGCGGCAAAACGTCTGTCCCCCCCGTTTGTCCGCCCCGAGGATGCTGAACAATATGTTGGTGGATGATTTTTTTTTTCAAATCCCTTCAATCCCCGAATCAATAAATAAATCACCCCTTTCGGGGGTGATTTTTGGCTGGTGGAAGGGTTGGTGGGGGGTCGCAAGGGATATTGAACACCACCACCGCGTTCAGCATCCTCCAAAACGGGGGGGACAGACATTTTGTCGCTGATATAAAAAAATAAACAATCATCCCTTCTAGGGGTGAGTTTTGACCGGTGGAGGGGTTGGTGAGGGTCGGAAGTCATCTTCAACACCACCACCGTGCTCAGCAACCTCGAAAACGGGGAAAAGACGTATTTTTACAAGGAAATGATGTAGGGGGTGATTTTTGGCCGTTTTGGGGGGTTGCGCAATCCCAAAGAGACATTCTGACACCGTCATCGTGTTCAGCATCCTCGAAAACGGGGGGGGGGAGGTCCTCTCGATCCGGGTAAATCGAGATCAATGTTCGTCCGACTCACAGACGCCACTAAAAAGAAAATTTGAAACAAGCGGATGGCTCAGGGTGGGCCGAAAATAGTTAGAGCATCCTCGGAAAGGCTTTCTGAGTCATCACACGCATATAAATCTGCTTACAACCCCTCAGCGTGGCAAATTTCCAGGGGATGAGTTGGAGGTGGAATTTTACTTTTGGCACTTAACTGGAGCGCAGGCATACCAATTTACTTGGCAGCATTAGCATCAATGGAGTCTCCCAACGAAAGCCAACGTAACTGTAGAGGGGTGGCTCACGGGAGTTGAAAAAGGATTTAAGGGATGGAACAATGACCAAACGCTCAGAACTTGTTATGGAGGTCATAACGTATACCAGGATAGGGTTTTTAACTTGCCGCGTCCTTCTCAGCCTATCCTAGAAGTCTTTGAATTGCCGCCAGTATCATGTGAATTTAAAAAATGTCGACATGGGATTGGTTTTCGCGGTGGGAACGGCCAACCCACTGCGTATCGACTTTGGGGCATTAAAACGAACCCTATAGGCTACCGAAATTTAAAAACCATAAATCTCTAGCACGAATAAAACTCAAATGACGTTCATCTAAAAAGTGTTACGCACATTTTGACGAGCAGTCTCATGAAGTTCGTCACAGGTCTATTAGCCAAAGCCCAAATTTTCAAAAATCAGTAATTTCTACAAACCCTACTACTTTTATCGAATGGTTCCAATCAATCACCCTGTATATAAGAAAGTGTTGCTGTGTATATGTTACAACTTTGACTTTATGTGATATTATAGAACGAGTAATAGCTCTTTTTCTCACACTGAATACAAAAAAAATATCTAGAGTTAATAAAAATTTCTAACTCTAAAATTAAATAAACCAGTATAATTTGTTGAAATCTATTTAACCTATACCTAATATAAAGAAAGCATTATGGGTGATTCTCGAAGCTCACCCCCATAATTCTTTTATTTTAAGGGGTCAAATAATGACATTTTAGTATTGGATATTAGACATATTATGTACATATTCTATTTCCATTCTAAATTGAAAATAGGTAGAAAAAGCAAGGTTGTCAGATATATTTTCTAAAATTGCTAAGCTCACTATACAAGTATAGTAACTGTAGATCGTGACGTCTCGTATAAAGCTAGTTTAGAAAATGTACAAAAATATATATAGATATAAATTTATTAGTTAGCATTAAAATAAAGCGTTTAAAATTGCCGGAAAAAAAATAATTATAAATTCAAACAACTTTTTGTATATTACTATACTTTAGGAAATTTTGAATAGCCGGCAACGGCGGCTGGCGGCACAGAGTAAACCACTGGCGGTAACACCGGTCAACGAGACTATTAGACTACTTTGCATTTAATACATTGCTAATACTTCTTTGGTCCACTGTGCCATAAAAATTTTACGACGTCGTTAAAATGATTTACGACATTTGGAATTCTGACTTGTTTAAGACGCCAGTGACGTGATTTCAGCTAGGTTTATTAAAACAGACAATTTTTTGAGATTGTCTGGCTAAATGAGCATTATTTACAGCAAATTATATTACAAAATATTAAGAGTTTTATATGCAGGCTAATTTTAATCTCCTATATTGATTTAAATGAAAACAATTATTTACAATTTTCGAATTTATAAAAGATAGGTATATGCACGCCCATGGAATCATAGAGTTGCACCGCTTTTTTTGTTCCCCAGGCGTATTTATCATTTTCAATTCAAAAATAGAAGGACTATACATAGATCTGCATTTGACGGCTGACGGTGACGACTGTCAATATAAAGTCGTCACTTTTTAATTCACTTCCGGCTTGACCGGAAATATCCCAACTTCCGAATCTTTACTGGCACGTTATATCATTATTCATTTACATACTGTTAAATTTCAGGGCATCCAGGCCACTGTAACTCAGACGTAACTGGTCCTATGGAAAAAGATGAAGTCAAGACGATAGAGAACTGCACTAGGGCTTCTTGCCTTGACGATGGATTCATACAATTAGCAACGTAAGGAACTTTTACCATTAACCCTTTTATTTTTATAGTCAAACCTAGTTAAGTAGAACCTAGATAAGCTGGAAACATATATTTTACTGTTACATTTTTGAGGTCCAGATATTTTTGCATCGAAAAACTTCTGTAAATAGGAAAGTTTGCATCTTTAACTGATTGTGAGATGCCTACATAAAACCTCTATAAGTGATATTATTACTGTGGTACATTTTTTGTGATATAGTTGAACTTAAACTTTTAGTATACTTTGTTTTTATAGTGTTTTATAGGGCCTGTGTAATTCACACTTCGTGTTCCAAGTGTTCCGGTTTCTTTTTGACGCTGCACTTTGCGGTGTTTTTGTGGGATTTTTTATGTCTACTGTAAGTTTAAGGTCTACTGTACCTACAGTTCTTCGGGAAGAGCGGGAAAAGACGGGGATAAGGAAGCAAACTTTTAAATTATGATTACCTTTTGTGAGACGTATGTTTGTCAACCTGGAAAACTGTATAAGTGAGATACCTTTTTATGTAGTATCAAATGAGTGGTCCCTTAAAATATCACTTAACCAGGTTCGACTGTATATTACAATCCATAGTTAATATATTGCCCCTTCCCTTAATGTATAAAGATCTAATTATTAGACTCACATAGATAGAATGGTATTTCAAAAAAAAAAATCAAAGAAAGTTACGAAAAATTTTGTAATGTATATATTTATGTTATTTAAGTATGATAAAACTTTTGACAAAGACTTTTGTTTCTGGTATATTAAGTATGCTTTCTTTGTAATGGAACACCAAGTCAGAATACTTTGTTTCTGAGCCAACTTGTAAATGTTTCAGATGCAGTCCTTTTCAAACACCCTGCGGAAAAACTGATTTGGATCTAAGCAAACCGTACCCAGATTGCTGCCCACAACCCAAATCTTGTTAATTTTTCAACAAATATTTGTTATATGAAATTTCGCAAAATATGTGAACGATTTGACTGAATGATTTTCCATATTACATTTATTTGCTGTTTTCTATGTTAGTCTGCCAATTTAAAATTAATAATCTACAAAACGATATCGCTTCAATAAATATTAAAAAAAGTGTATTAATTGAGTAATTAATAGAATGTTAATTTACCCTATTGCAAACAGGAAGATCATTGTGAATCAGAAAAGATCAAACAGAAAGTGTCTTATCAATTGTTTAAAGCACTTCGTCTCGCAAAAACTAAACATACAGGGTAAGTACCGTCTGACAAGAAAAATCCTTAAAAAGTGAAGAAACTTTAGCCCCAGTGATGTGCATATGGGAAAAACGAAGAAAACAAAACTGAAAAAACACAAGGTGTTCCACTTGAATTATAATATAATAGAATAAATTGTACAATTAATACAGCATTTTCGAATTTATTATAATTGCAGAGAGTAGAGCACCTTATGTTATTACGCCCTGCCAAAAATGAAATGAGAGCCTGCTACCCAAAAAACTTAATACTCGTTCCACACCCTAAATTGTCATTAAAATAATAATAAAAAAACGATACCCTTCCTAATTTTGTACAAATACAGGGTGCTTCACGGTGAGTGATCTATTAAACATTTTGGGAGAGGACGATATTGACTTGAAAATTTGTATCTGAAGGTTTTTGAGGATGCTCTACAAACCTAAAATAATAATGACTTTCTGGCATTTTCGGATATACCGACAGTGATTACTAACTTCATTATTTTAAATGGAATCATTTTTTTTGTGGCATATTTGGTTTTTACTCATTAATTTAAAGTCACATTAGTAATAATTTCAATATAAAAAATGAAATTGTAATTGTAAATAATTTGTGTTGAAAAAACCCAATAACTTTTACTTTGGTAAAATTCAGTGATATTTTTTTTATCACGTCATATCAAATTATATAAAAGTCCAGTTGTATAAGAACATCCAATTAAACATTTTTTCATTGCACTTCCTGAAGTGTAGCTTGTCAAAATAAGCCAATTATGTTTAGTATACATTTTCTAAATTTCAAAAAGAAACGGCAAGCTCTACACATAGTCTAGCTCTAAACATAGTCTCTTTGACACCCGTTTTTTTGCAAACTTTTTTACCAATCATTATAGTATACTGACATGTGGGCAGTACTTTACATTACGTCACAATATTGCGCATAATATCTTCCGTTTAAATATACGTGCAATGGGCCGGGAAAGAGATTATTTTAAATGTTAAAATATAGAAAGCATTTGTGATTGGGTATGTGCAAATCCTCTTCAAGAAAAAAAGACTCGAGTGCTACAAGTAGGGTTACATATGTACATAAACCAACGCAATTTGTTGAAAACTGTTTAACCTACATATAGTATGCAGGTAAGCGTGCGTGACGTGAGCTGTCAATTGCGGAAGATGGCGGAGTTCCAAACCTAATATATGGTGTAAACAAAACCCTACCCATACAAAGGACAGAGCGTGTCGCTTTGATCTTAGGGAATATTTTTGAAGTTCTCCAGTATTAGTACACTGAAGAAAAAGTTGTTTTTGTACACTAATCAAAATTTCTATAAGTGAATTGTAAAAGAAAGCGCTCAAGTTTTGTTTAAATAACTTAGGCTTAATTATTTTAGGGAAAGAGCAAAGGTATAGGTACTTCAGGTTTTTATTTGTATAATATTTTGTTCATATTTAATAATTTCATAATATATAATTATTTAGGTTAATAAAGATAATATTACTATAAAAGAAAGAATTGTAAATGTAAATTATGACATTTTGAGGGTATTCTGTTAAATATAAAATTAATCTATATGTTCCACTGCTGGTTGTACTCCCAATGGAGTCGGTATCACAGGTATTTCTAAACTTGCTTGGACCTTAAAATTAAAAATAAATAAAGAATAATAGGTTACCAGTTTTCGTGTTTGAGATATAAATGCTAAGTCAATAATAATAGTAAATTAATAAACAATGAATAATAAATGAAAATTTAGTCTTGTTGGTCATTATTATTACTCAAAAGTTAAAATGAAAACAAAAAAAAATATTGCATCTGAAGGACGAAATGCTACAATATTTTTTAGTTACAATGAAAATTTACCTGCTAAGTTCCACTGCTACAAATTCTAAAATTAAAAATAAGAAACCAAATAAAGTTTTGATGTAGACACAAAGATAAGCAAAAAAATTAAAAAATATGTATACGTACATATAATATGTCTCATATCTCTATATCTCAAAAACCGAAGCATTCATAATTTTTGTTTTATGAAAACCAATTCTACTTAAAAATGTGTTTTAGAAAAGTATTTGTCGAAACCTAAATACCTATGATATTAAATTAAAAATTCAAACATTTTGATACATAACGCTTCTACACAAGTAGGAAATTATTTTGTTTAAACGTATTCGTTACCTTGTACACATGTAGATGTTGGAACATGTAAAAATTTGTAGGGAAAGCTTGCTGAAATATACGTTTACAGTTGACCTCTAGAAATATATTTCTCTTCGAAGTTTCTCAAAATAATTTGTATGTAATATCTGGATTTATATTACATAAATAATCCCTATTACACTTTAATCAAAAAGCCCTAAAATATAAATTTCTTATAATTCATATATTCTTATAGGTAAATAAATTTTTGTAGTCTCCAACTTTACATACTTTGGGGATCCATTGGAAACAAAAAAAACCTTGTATTTCCATCACTTTGGGAAAAGCATGGACATAGGCACACCTATTTCTTTTTAGCTTTCTTGGCAGAATCCATTCTCATTAATAAGTTTTGTTGGATGTTGGATGTAGATACCCAATCGCGATGTAAAAACGTTTCAATGTTTCACCGGCACTGGCTAAGTGATTATAATATAAATAGTAGTCACTAATCTGAGTAATCACATAAACACAATCAGTAATATCACAAAAACTGTACTATATTTGAAAATAGTTTCAACAAAATCAACACAAAAATAAAATTTAAAAGAACTTATTTTTTGACAGAACAGAAAGTAAACATTTAGACGTCAACTGAAGATAAAATTACAGTGACGTTACTGCCATTTATTAAATGGCCGCCACAGGTCCCGAGGTCAAATATTCCGGTCCCTCGAAATCGGCTAGATGTCGCTTCTGTATGGGTAGGTATTCTGTGGTGTAACTAACCCGACTTTGTTTTATATATTAAGATATCATGAAGTGTTGATCACTTTACATTAAAAATTTTGGCTATTTCTCGTACCAACTGGCCGTTCGTGTACCTAATGTTCTACTATTAATTTTCTAATAGCTACACGGGTTCCTTTTTTCTTATATTTACTGATTACAGTGTATTTTATTCAGGTACACCCTTGACCAGCATCATATTACAACAGCGTCGCGACTATCCGACTTTGCTCTGTGAGTCGATAATACGAGATGTGTAAATTATAAATTAAGTAATAGACAAGTAATGAGATGGTTTTTTAATTTTTTTTTATTCCAATAGAATTACAATTCACAATTCAGTATTGTCTCCTTCAAAATAACTTCCTTGGGAAGCCACATAGCGCTTTGAGATGGGCCACATAGCACTGGAATAGCGCTACAGCTATTCCAGTGTTATATCGGTTACAACCGTTTGAATATTTTCTATGGTCCCAAAATGATGTTCCTTAAGGTAATTTTTTCAATCTCGGGAAGAGAAAAAAAGACTCAAGTCAGACGGATAAGGAGGCTGATGAGCCACAGGAGTGTTTTTACGAAACCGAAGTTTTTCAAGAACCTCTCTGTAAAATTTGGTTTTTTTGGGTCTTGGAGAGCTTGAAGTGTGCCATACACACGTTCCATAACATGGGGATAATTTTCAATCGATTCCAAAAAGTCAAGACACCTTTCTCTCCTGATCCTCCCGTCCTTTTGTTCCTGCAAAAGGTTTTTTTGGACCATTCTTGCGCAGATTTTTCTCATCCCCAATTCGTTAGTAAAAATCTGATGAACAGTGGTGTGATTCAAATTTAACTCTTCCCTGATCGTTGTTATCGTCAACCGATAATCTGAAGACACAAGATCCCGTATTCTATCTAGAGTTGCCACCTCCATGAAAATGACCCGGAGACTGCGGGTTTCCACGAAGTATCTCCGGGCTCCGGGTGTCTTACGTTATTCTCCGGGTCAGCTTTGAAATTGAAATGTGTATTTATAAATTTATATAATTGTGAATCATATATAATAGTTCCATGTATATGTTGTTTAAAATATAGATTATTTGTTTGAATTCTGGCGCGTTTCTGTCTCTAGAGGGCAGTATCGGTACATAGTGCAATCTAGAGATGTTAATTTAATGTTAAATTAATTAATTAAAATCTATTTAATTTATAAATGGTATTTATTATGTCACGAAGATCGTATTCAACACAACTCAACCAATTGTGTTAAATTGTGTTTTTCAAAAATACAATTGGGCACAAAAATCGCCTTCTTCAAATATTACGCTGCTTACCTCCATCCCGTCACGGACACCAATCTCCGGGTCAGCGGTCTCTCTGAGGTGGCAACTCTAATTCTATCGACATTTTCATTAGTTCTTGAAGATGGAGGCCTTCCGCTGCGTGGTTTATCTTCAATCGACTCTTCCTTCTGAAAATGCCTTCTTAAACCATCGAAAAACCTGGGCTTTTTGAAAAAAAAAATTTTTGGTAGGCGTGTTGAAATTTTGCAAAAGTATCCGTTGCGCTGTGTCCAAGTCTGAGCAAAACCTTTTAGCACACCGTTGCTTATTATTATATTAGTTTTTTTTTTATGATTACATACACAAATATATAAAAACATATTTTTTGTGTTTACTGTTAGTTAACGCTTCTTTCATGTTGGTGTCCGACTTTGACTTTGAAACACTGTGTATGTGTACATGTATAGCATGTGTATGCATACATAGTATGTACCTTATTATGTATTTATGTAAATAATTAATCTAACTTAATATTTCCCTGGAGGTTATTAAGGAATACATTTTAATTTTTGAAATATTTTTTTTCACTTTAAAGCGATTTCTCTTGCTTAAAATTGATTAAAACTTTCGCTCCACAAAGCGTTTGTTTGCCTTTCGGAATTTATGAATGCATTTAAATACTTTTTAAACTGCCGGAATTTATTACATAACCTCGATCTTTGTATAAACTAGTGATGTAACGAATGTTAGATTTCTCACATTCAATGCGAATGCGAATATTCATATCCAATATTCGCGAATGCGAATGTTGACTTTCAAATAAAGCGCGCAGAAAATGTCATACAGGTTTGCTATTTCGTGTTAACCATGTTTAAACCGAACATAGCCGAGCCGTTACAGGTTGAATGAACGAAGGCGTTTTTTCTTGTTAACCGTATTCAACATACGTTTCAAACCGTATTTAAAGGTTAACGTCAGCAATTGTGATTTCAAGAAAACGAATATTGTTAAAACGTTGAGTCCTCAAACGGCCAAACGTCAAAGAAATGAAGTTTTGATTCCAATGGATCGTTTATCAAGTTTACAGTTCTATGTGCTTAGTCAAAATGAGTATTCCGGTCTTTTATTAACATATCTTTTATTAACAGATCCTCTATTTGTATTTCTACAATACCGGCATCCATTTTCAATGCTTATGATAAAAATCACCATAAAATAACAAAACATTTGACAAAAACTGGAACATTTTTCATTTGTCCCTGTCTAACAAAAATCTTGCAAGAAAAAGACAAAACAAACGGTTCAAATACAAGTCCCGGATGTTTTTAAATGTGGTTCAACACGCTGGAAAAATAACGTCACCGGTTAACAAGAAAATGCAATGTTTTGGAACGTGTTTAAACTGTATTAACAAGAAAATTTGTTTGTTCAAAACTGTTCCATAATCATTTTTTTATTCAAATATTATAAAAAAATATAAATCATATCAGTTGTATTATCATTCCATATCCATCCAATCCATATATAATTTCCTTTTTGTTTGTCAAATACATTCGCCAAATATTCGCATCGTTTCTTGCGAATGCGAATGCGAATGCGAATGGCAAAAAATATGCGAATATTCGCGAATGCAAATGCGAATGCGGACATTCGTTACATCACTAGTATAAACCTTCAGAATATGGAAGAAATGTTTCAACATCCATAGCGTACCTATCTTTTATAATATAAAAAATGGATCTGATGTCGATGTCAAAGCAAAGCTGCAGATGACAAGAGTATTTTAAAGTCATACCAGCGAATGTCAGATCCCAATAGATATGTATATATTTTCTTTTTTAATTCCAGTATTTAAATAAAATTATTTTAATAAAGTACAATAATTGCTATAATTTCTGTATTTTTATTTTCTAAATGTGAAATCCACGTAATACCTCCAATACATAATAATACTTCAAAAACTAAAATTAGACTGAAACCGTGACATTAATAGTAACTCGGGGAGGTCTGTATTCTTAACCTTGTCAACCAACTTATATTTAGGCAAATCTTATTCAGAAAAATACCATACATTAATTAACTGTTAGCACTTCGCCTGAGAAGCACAATATGAAATTATTTATTCGTGTCATCATAGAATAAGATGAGTTCGTATTGAGTTTCTAAAATGTTTAGATTTCATATCAAATTTAGTGAGTTCCTTCAAGAAAATAAATCTGTTTTAAATCTTCTGTTTTTAATATCTGTTTGTTTTCTGTTGATTCTCGAAAGTGGCTCACCCCATAACTTTTTCGTTTTCTGAGATAAAATGATGACATTTTAGAATTGAATTTTAGACATATGTAAATCTTTTTTAACATTTACGGACATAATCGTAATATTTACTCACTTCTGGGCAGTGGCGGTGCGTGATATTTCAGTTAGCCATATCTTGAAAACGACGAATGGGACCCACTTCACTTTTTAGGTGATGGCCATAACTTTTTGAAACAAAAATATTTTGTAACAAATCGAAAACGTCTCCTTATATTTGTTTCTAGATTATGAAAAAATATATACTGCAAATATTCCACAGAGCGTTACTGAGAACCCAGGGAGTGCTCCAGTGTTTGAAAATTTTTTCGCAAACTTTGCTGACGGTTTTTTCACTATAAATCCTTGCTGTAAGAGGTGTATAGTCATCACCTAAAAAGTGAATAGGTCCCATGCGTCGTTTTCAAGATATGGCTAACTGAAATATCACCAACCGCCACTGCTTCTGGGTAACCAGAAATGGCCCAAATTCCTCATTTTAATAGCACGTCATGTTTATTTCACATGTTTTTTTATTTAAAACCATTCTGAGCAGCAGTGGCGGCTCTTGATTTTTTTTGGGGAAGGCAAACAAATTTTATAAAAACATTTTGTAATGATAAACATTGTTAGTAATATACCGTATAGCTAAGAGAAGGACATCTACTTGGTCAATAAAATATATTAAGTACATTTGTCTAACATAATATACCTATAGTATTGGTTCAGCAAAACCATCGGTAAGGTGGTTTCCGTCAAATTATTTTACAATTAAAAGATGCAGTGAAATAAAATACGAATTTATGCCAGGACTGCGTCAATTTCAGTTTGACGGGCTGATGATCACATATGATCACATTCATATTTTGTTTGTCTAAAAGACGTAATTTACAAACACAACTAATATATCCCTGACTTTTTGAATGTGACAATTGAACGAGATAAATTTTTAAGAATATCAAATCCAGACTTTGTCCAAACATTTTCTCCACGATTTGAAAATAATACTCAGGGCCAACACAATAACTTATTTAAAGTTAATGAACCAGTAAGCCATTTGCATTTATTTTATTAAAGAATAAATTATTTTATTTAAATAATTTATTCTCATAAGACAAGCGTCTATATGTCTACTTTATAAGATACTCAACAATATCATTGCAGGTTCGAATATTTATTTGAGTGTCATGACAACTCGTATTGTTATTATTATGAAACAATCTGCGACACTTGCCAGTTACTTCCATTATAGTTTTGTATAACTAATTCAATAAAACGTTGAAATAATTACTTACGTAAGTAATATGGTACATTTTCAATAATTATTATTGCCCTCCTATCCCCCTCAAAACATTCAAAAAAAAACCGCAAGAGTAACTCCACTTTCCAACGAAAATTTCCAAAACAGGGAATAATAAAAGATAAATAATAAATTATATAGGTTAGGTTAACAAGTGGTTGAGAAGCGCGAAGACTGATATCCCGTACAAATACTATGTGAAAACATTGGCATCGGAGGCTTGCCACCACGGCGATAGACTAGGCGCTGGGTCGTTTATGAGTGCTAATATGTTGCAAATAATAGTGCGGAACATCTTTGACATATTTATATTTCTTAATATTTTTATTTTCAGAAATGATTTTTTTACTCGATATATAAATTTAAAAGTGAAACGTAAGTATTATAGGTAGAT